>CM043697.1:58470000-58522500 GCA_023935145.1 Bretschneidera sinensis | reverse complement strand
TTGAAGCTGGAAAATATTTCTCCAAAAACAACCTCTTCATCTTGTTCCATGTGGTAATACTCCCGGATGGTAGATAATAGAGCCAATCCTTAGCCGAATCCTTTAAAGAAAACGAAAAGGCTCTTAATTTAATTTGCTCTTCAGTCACCCCCATGGGTTTCATGCTCGTGCATACCACATGACTCTCCTTTAGATGCTTGTGAGGATATTCACTTGCAAGGCCATGAAAAGTGGGCAAAAGATGTATTAGTCCAGATTTTAATTCAAAAGTAGTGGTAGTATCTAAAGTAGGGAACATTATGCATAAAGGGTTACTGATTTAAATCAGGGGCAGCAATCTCTTTCAAAGTTCGATTTCTAGCCATGACTTCCTCCTCTTCTAAATCAAAATCACTAGCAAATAGGGGATCAAGATCTGGATCGTTCTCTTCAGAATTTCTCCGAGCTTCCCTCCTTAACATGCGCAAAGTTCTCTCTATTTATGAATCGTACTGCGAATCAAGGAAACTCTAATAAACCATGAAAAACAAATCAGGAAAAATCTAGAGTAATGAAAATAAATAAAAATTCTACGCTAAAACACAAACAATCATGGTGATTTTGCTAGCAAAGCAAAAAAACTGCCATAACTTTCTCTAGAAAAATCATATTTATGAGCCGTAATATTCTCCAGAAAATACACATCCAGATCTTTCCAAGCATCTGTTGGTTCTTCCTGAATCAATACAGTTTAATCCACAAAGATGACTGATCTGTATGGGCAATTCTTGCAATTTAGTGAAACTCTTTTTCACCCATTGCTAGTGACAACATGATTTTTTTTTTTCGTTTGTTTTTTTAAAAAAAATTTCAAGAACAAAATAAGGATCACAAGAAGCAAATAAATAAATAAATCAACTAGAATCACTCCTCGGCAACGGGGCCAAAATTTGGGGTGCTGTCACAGGTAACCAAAATTAAAACCTGTACTCCTAAAAATATGTGTAGTAGTGTGAGTAAGGATCGTTCTCACGAAGAGTATCTAGCCTAGTTTTCTACTACGTGAACAAGGATGGGGGGAGGGGTTTGAGTATAATGGAAACAATTTTAAGAAAAACAACTAATGAACAATTCAAATTGAAATATCAAAATCAATCAAAAGAACAAACCTTGGTCTAAGTCAACATCCACCATCGAAATTTTACAACTGATCATCGATGTAAGTATATATCAATTCACACTTTGAATATTCATTGTTGAAACTATTTTTCGTATCTCTTCTTAGTCGCAATTAATTAGAAAACAAGTGATCTAATTAACCCTAACTACTAAACAACCCAAGATAAGAGCTAAAGGTTTAATCTAGTAGCAACCTTAAGAATTAGAGAGATCGATAAAGCTAAATAGCACAAGCACAAGTGGTTGCATTTAATTTAGTCGAATTCTTCCTAAGATATAATAATTTCTGACGCAGCAAATCATTAAATCTTAGTTGCTTCACAAATTAGAGGGATCAAACAGTTACGGATTTGATATCTAACCTAGCAGTAGATTGCAACGAATAATAAACTAGTAGGCCTCTTAGTTATTAAATGAGACGATCATGAAAATAGGGACAGAAGAACATCCGATACTCAAAGCATAATTGAACAATAAAAACATATTAGATCTCACAGTTTTATTGATTCCGACGCTTCCATTTCCTTTGACCAATTATAAAAGTTTAATCACTCAAGGCCATGATGAAAACTAGAAAGATAAGTTAAAGAAGAGGGGAGAGAGAGGTGTCCTCCAAGTCTGATGATTTCTCCCCTCTTATACATGTTATTTTCAGTAGTAGCAACCCTACAAGGTCTCCTAAAATATTTTAAATATTATCCTAAAATAACAATATCCAAATCTGACTAATTTTAAGAAAATATTAAAAATAAAATAAAGTCCTAATATAACTAGGAAACTGGTGTTTTCAGCATGAATTTTCGTACACTAGATCTGGAAACTTCCGAAAATAAACCGCGTCAAATCAGCGTATTAGAATTGTAGGCTAAGGGACTTTCCAGAACTGCAACAGTGCAGGTGCAGCAACTCCAAGCCTAGTTTCGACCTTGATGCATCCTGTATCTCTCAAAACTCAAAACATGAAAGTTGTAGAGTTTTTTCGTGGTGTTCTGGACCATCTTGAATCATCTCAATCGGAGCTCAAATGAGAGAGTTATTCCCATATTATGAAGCAATGTCAAAACTGTCCGAAATCGCCCAGTTAGCTTTGTTTTGCACTTAACGCCTCCATTTGCATCATAAATCAAAATATAAGAGTAAAGAGTACATTTAAGTACCAAATGAGTATAAAAAACTAAATATTAAGGGAGAAAAATATGATATTTTGCATTCTTATCTCATATATATATATATATATATATATATATATATATATATATATATATATATATATATATATGATTGAAGTCATGTGATTTGAAAATTTGTAGAGAAATGATTTGAATGATTCATATGAGAATGAAGATCTAAAATATGACTAGAAGTATACAAATTGAGTACTTCTAGTAAATTGTAATTCACTGAGCTTGTGAAGTTCATTCCTCAATATTAAATAATTTCAGGTCAAGGGCAAGACTAGTAGATTCTTGATCTAAGACTCAGAGTAAGTTTTAGGTAACCTCTCGTGGTTGGCATCCTCGGACGGTAAAAGAAAAAGAAAAAAAAAAGAAATGAGAAAAGACGGTTGTATAGTTGTACATGTAACTCCTATGAAAAAGAGTTTAGGAAAATATTGTAAGTATTTTCAGTGTTGAGGTAATAGTTGTTCCATATATGTGTCGTGCTTGAATCTAAAAGGTCACAGCATCGTCTCAGATAGGGTCCAACCGGGATGGGTCGTTACACTATTCATCCAATTGAATGATTAATTTTTTTTGTTAATTTCAAATCGAAAAATTATCCAAATTTGTTCAAATATACTCTTATAGAGTCTATTAGTTTCTAAAAATTATTTTCATAATTTTAATTCAAGAAAATATCTAACAAAATAAAAGTCAAAATTACATCAAAAGGGATAAATAATATATATAAGATAGAGGAAGTAATTTTATTTATCAAAATAAATAATTTAAGCATATGATATTTTAGACTATTTTTTTAGAATATTATGTTGCATTCTTTTATTAAAAAAAAATTAAGATGAAAGGCAATGTTACCTTTGGGCATGTTATCTCGCTTTAATACCAAAGGATAACCTAACCAAACATGAGAATATGACATTAATCCAACCTTAATTTTGTCTTATTACAGTCATACTTTAATCCTGCTCAAATCATGTTCACGAACCAAATAGACTGGAACACGTTGTTTTGGCTCCATTTCTCTATAGCTCCGAAAGTCAAAGTAGGGGAAAATGGCACTGCAATATACACCCCCAAGACGGTGTCGTCACATTTTGAAATCCCAACACGACACATATATGCAACAATACAAAAATACATCAACTGCCTTCTTGCCTTCCTGGTCTTTTCCAATTGGCTGCCTTCCCCATTTTTTATTTTCAGGTAGACCGACAGCATTCCCGGTCTTTTATTTTCAGGTAGACCGGCAGCTAGCCCGATTGCCTTCCCGATCTTTTATTTTCAGCTAGACCGGCTGCCTTCCCACTCTTTTATTTTCAGCTAGACCGACTGCCTTCTCAGTCTTTTATTTTCAGCTAGACCGACTGCTTTCTCAGTCTTTTATTTAATGCATATGAGTAATAATATGAAAACAAGCAAACCAACTGCCTTCTTGGTATTTTATTTCATGCATATAAGCAATATTATGAAAACAAGCATACATTCAAGCATTTAATTTAGCTATCCAACTATTTCTCAAAATTATTATTTTTATCATATTCATTAAATTATCTCCTCATATATCATATCCATTTTTCAATCATATTTTCAGAAATTTCATAAAACTTCTCAGCATAATTTTCATTCATCCATCCTATTGAAAATATAAATTCTTAAATAATTAATATTCAACACACTTTCCAATTCCTCATCAATAAATCAATCAATTTTCATATATAACAGAAAATACATCATTAAATCATTGTAATTCACTCATTTATTCAATTATCATAATTTCATATTTTTATTGGTTTCGATTACTAAAAGTAAATCTAACTCACCACATAGCACTTAAAGCTACCCGTGGATCACCTCCTTGTCTTTCCTATTCCTTTAAGCAATTTCACCCGATTGATGATCGTCGACACCTGGCATAACATTTATATTAAAATTTCTAATTTATTCTTCAATTCTTCCGTAATTCATACCTTTAAATTTCTATATCAAATTTCGAGTAATTTCATGTATGCCTAATTTCGAAAAATAAATTTTGCATTATTACTTTTTTTTCTTAAAGCTTCTCTTGAATCTCTTTAAAATTCTCCCTTAAACTTCTTCAAAATTTCAATCTTTCAACATTTCTTTCAATCCCCTCAAAATTTCAACCTTTCAACATTTCTTTCAGTCCCCAAGTATTTGAATAAATAGAGTAATTTGAAAGATAGAGAAACTAAGTTTAATAAACTAATAAAAGCTTAATATATGTATTACCAAAACCACCTTTCAGTTCTTTTATGTCTTTCTGTTGTTTCCAAAGTGTCTTGCATGCAAGACACTTTGCAATGTAAGACACTACACCTGGACGCTTAGTGTCCAGGTGTCTACCCTTTTTTTTCCTTTGTACCGACGCTGAAACGCTTCCAGGTTTTTTTTTTCTTTGCACCCATGCCTGGATGCTTCCAAAATTTTTTTTTAAATAATAAATTTTTCATATATATATATTATTTTAATTCCATGTAATATTTATCAAATTACTTATTTATCATTACTTAAAGAATACATGTATTACAATTCTAACCACTTTATAACAATTTCGTCCCTGAAATTTCCTTACCTAACTCATGAAGAAGCAGGGGGGTACTCTTTCCTCATTTTTACCTCATGCTCCTATGTAATTTCTTCAACATCTTTGTTCTGTTATAATAATTGAATCAAAGGAATAATTTTATTACACAAGACCTGTTCCTTTTTGTCTAGAATTCTGACTGGTACTTGCATAAAGGTCAAATCTTCCTGAAGTTATACAGCCTGATTCGGAAAACTATGGGATTCATCATGTAAGTACTTTCTCAAAACTAAAACATAAAACACATTGTGTAATTGCTTTAACTATGGAGGCAAATCAAATCTATATGTGACTGATCTAACTCTTTCAATCACCTTATATGGCCCCACAAATCTCAAACTCAAACTTTCCTTCACAAACTTTCATTTCTTTTTAAATCTCAATATACCATTCCACGGAGATATCTTCAAAAATACCCAGTCACCAACCTGAAACTCCAGAGGTCATCTTCTATTATCAGTATATCCCTTCTATCTGTTTTGTGCTACTTTAAGGTTCTCTCTAACAAGTTTGATCATTTCAGTAGTCAAATCAATCATTTATGGACCAAATATCTTTCTTTCTCCGAATTCTTCCCAACATATTAGAGTTATGCACTTTCTACCATATAAATCCTCAAATGATGTCATCCCAATACTAATTTGATACTGATTATTGTATGCAAACTCGATCAAAGGTAAATAAGCATCCCAGCTCACTGAGAAACTCAATACACTTTCCCTCAACATATCTTCTAGTATTCTGATGGTTCTCTCTGTTTGCCCATCAGTTTGAGGATGTAAAGTTGTACTAAACTGCAATAATGTACCCATAGTTTCCTGAAAACCTCTCCAAAATCTAGAAGTGAATCTAGAATCTCTATCTGATACAATGCTTAAAGGTACTCCATGTAATCTCACAATTTTCGCTACATATAATTCAACCTACTTTTCAGGATTCCAGATAGTTTTAATAGGAAGGAAATGCGAAGACTTAGAAATCTATCCCTTATAACCCATACAGTATCATGACCTCTCTGGGTACGGGGAAAACCAGAAACAAAATCCATGCTCATATTCTCTTATAGCCATTCAGGTACTGAAAGAGGCTGTAATAAACCTGTCGATTGTCTATTCTCAGATTTTACTTGTTGATAAATCAAATATCTAGAAATATACTCAGCTACATCCTTCTTCATTCCTGACCACCAATAATTATGTCTTAACCCTCTGTACATCTTATTATTACCCGGGTACATAGAATACACAGAATCATTAGTCTCTCTTAGAATCTCCTTTCTTATCTCAACATCGTTGGGAATACAAACTCTGTCTCAATACCACCATTCCATATTCTCTAATTCTAAACCCAGTCAATATTTCCTGTTTGATTTTCTCTAACCCTTCATCTCTACCCTGCATCTGTAATAAACGATCAATAATAGAAGATTGTACCACCATATTTGCCATTAATACTTCTCTATCACTGACACTCAACTGCATCCTCATTTTTCTTAATTCTATCATCAAGCTAGTATCATGACTCTCAATAGCAGCTAATCTCCCTCTAGACTTTCTACTCAATCATCAGCTACTATATTAGCCTTCCATGGATGATAATAAATTGTACAGTCATAATCACTAATCAACTCCATCCACCTCATCTACCTCAAATTAAACTCTATCTAGGTAGGTAAATGCATCAAACTTTTATGATCAGTAAAAATTTCACAAGTGGCTCCATACAGATGATTTCTCCAAATCTTCCAAGTAAAAACTATGTCAGCCAATTCTAAATCATGGGTCAGGTAATTTCTCTCATGGTTCTTCAATATCCTAGAAGCATAAGTTATAACTCTACTATGTTGCATCAACACACATCCCAACCCCTAATGTGACGTGTAAACTGAGGTTCAAACCCAAAATGGAGGTGAATTGGGTTTTAAAAACTTTTGCTAATTAAACTTTCAAGTTTTTAAATAGTTGAATATACAATGCACACAATCAAATAATATACTTGAAAGTAAAGGAGTTCAAAAGAAGAGAAAGTGAAAACTCCGTTTATAGTGGTTCAGCAATATCAAAATCCTTCCGACCTTACATCCACTCTCTTCAAGGAACCTCTTTGAAGCAATCCACTAAAACTTTAGTCATGCAACTTCACGGGTGTTGCGTAAACTTTACAACTAATCCCTTCCTCACGAAAGCTAATCCCTTCCTCATGGAAGCTAATCCCTTCCTCACAGAAGTTACAAAGAAGTATTTAATACTAAACACTCTAAGAGTTATTACAACTCTTTCCCCTTTACAATAAATGAGATTTGTTGTAAATTAAATAGTAGAGAGATAGGAATAAGTGCTTTTACAAATGAATAATATCTCTTTTTCAAGAACAACCTTGAACAATGGCTCAACAATAAGTTTTTCAAAGCTTTTGAGAATTAACGAGCTATCTTGTGTATTGAATGTATTCTCTTCTTCTTTTAAATGCTCATTGAAGTGGGTTTATATAAACTTCAACTAATATAGCCGTTAGAGATGACTTAGTAGGTTTGGAGCATTAAATACTCATGTCTTGCATCTCAAACTGTCATATTTTTGAATTACCAGTCGACTAGGTCCTTGTACCAATCGATTGGGTTAAATAAAAAATGTTCACTTTAAGGCTTAGGAAGAGTACCAGTCGACTGAGTTATAGGACCAGTCGACTGGGTCAAGTTACCAGTTGACTGGGATTTTAGTACCAGTCAACTAGGAACTTATTGTCCCATATCCAAGTTGACTGGTATGTGATGGGCTGTAATAACCCTTCCCGAGTTGGCAACCCCCGATACAGTGTCGTCACTTTTTGAAATCCTAGTACGACATATATATGCAATAATAAAAATATACTAACTGCAATTATTTACATCAATCCTCAACCCTTAATAGGGGAGATACATTATTCAGATCTCAACTTAAACATTTTATACAATATAATATGCATGCATATTTACAAACAAATTTTTATTTTATTTTCTCATTAGTCTGAAGATGTGAACCACGTGGCTTACAGATAATGATTTCAACTCACCAAACTATTTATCCTGCCTACTACCTAAAATCATTGTACAATGAGGAGTGAGCTTCACAAGCTCAGCGAATTAAACTTACTAGAAGTATTCAATTTGTATAAATCGTCTTTCAATATTCCTTCATCTATATCTCATATATTTCATAATAACATTCTATTATCACTACTTATATCAAATTTTCATCTTTTATAAATCTCCTCTTCCCTTATAGTTAATCATCATCTAGAGACTATCAATTCTATCTCATAATTACCTTATTATGGGGTTTATAACATATAATTTATCACTTAGACAATTCTCATCATTTCATATTTCCATATTTCTTCTCAACATAATGGTCTCTCTATGTGACTCATTCATCTATCAATAAATTTACAATCATGAATAGCACTTTAGCATCTTAAGTAATAGCAATCAATATTTAAGCAAATTCAATGCATGAATTTAAATGTTATTATTATTGGGAACGTCTTCCCACATGTCGACATATTTTTATCTTAGACCGGCTGCCTTCTTGATTCTTTCATTCTCATTTAGACAGACTTTTATTCTCATTTAGACCGACTACCCTCTTGGATTTTTTATTTCCAGCATATACCGGTTGTCACGGTTTTCATTTAGATCGGCTGCCCTCCCGGTTCTTTTATTTTTATTTAGACCGGCTGCTTTCCCGATTCTTTTATTTTCAATTAGACCGGCTGCTTTCCCGGTTCATTTATTTCATTTAGACCGACTACCTTCCTAGTTCTTTTATTTCATGCATATGCATATGAATAATGATATGAAATATGCATATGAATAATAATATAGAAACAAGCATGTCTTCAAACATTCAAATTTGCTATTCTGATTATTCTTAAATTATTATTTGAGAAATTGCACTAAATTCTTTTCCTCATAAATCATATCAAATCATCAACTATAGCTCGTCAAGAATTTCACTTATCACCTTTATTATTAAATCGACTCATTATTCCAATAATATAATTTCTCATAAAATAATTCTCTGCACATCCATTATTCCAAACATACCTATCATCCAACTTTCATTTATCACCAAATCTTAAGTTAATAATTTATTCAAATAATATCCCTATATATTTCATATTTATCTTGATTATTTAAAGTAAATCTAACTCACCACGTAACACTTAGAGCTACCAGTGGATCACCTCCTTGGCTTTCTTTCTCATCTCAGCAATTTCCCTTAGTTACCGATCGTCAACCCCTGACATAATATTTTTATTAAAATTTCTAATTTATTCTTCAATTCCTTCATAATTCACACCCTTTGAAAATTCCCACATTGAATTCTGAGAAATTTCATGTATGCTAAATTTCAAAAATAAAATTCACATTATTACTTTTTGTTTTTTTAAGAGCTTTCTGTGACTCTCTATAAAATTCTCCCATAAACCCCTTCAAAATTTTACTCTTTAAACATTTCTTTCAGTTCTCAAGTGTTTAAAGAAATAGAGAAATCTGTATTGAAAAAGGGAGAAAACCAAACAGGATTTGGTAAGATTTAAACAAAATAAAACAAAAAAAACTAAACCTATATATATATATACACACTCAGTAAACCCCCCCCCCCCCCCCAGCATTGCCACTAAGCTTACAACTTTTGAGTTGTAACTCATGCATCATTTGCATGACCAAAGAGTAACACCTAGATATCCAAGTGTTTACATGTTTTTTTTTTTTAAAACCCTTTTTTTTTCTTCTTCTTACCCACCCTGAACACGTACGTTTTTTTTTTTCAAGAGAATTATTTTATTCAATAATAATTCTTTCACGTATATATATTAGTTTAATTCCATGTTTTATTTATCAAATTACTTCTTTACCCATGCTTTAAGAACACGGGTATTACAATTCTACCCACCTTATAAAAATTTCATCTCCAAAATTTT
This sequence comes from Bretschneidera sinensis, assembly GCA_023935145.1. Classification (NCBI taxonomy): domain Eukaryota; kingdom Viridiplantae; phylum Streptophyta; class Magnoliopsida; order Brassicales; family Akaniaceae; genus Bretschneidera; species Bretschneidera sinensis. The sequence goes on along the minus strand of CM043697.1, from coordinate 58,512,591 downwards.
CTTACCTAACTCATGAAAAAAAAAACTAGGGGTACTCTTTCCCCATTCTTGCCTCATGCTCCTAAGTAATTTCTTTAACGTATTTGTTCTGCCATAATATTTGAACCAATTGAATTACTTTATTACACGAGACTTGTTCTTTTTTGTCTAAATTTCTCACTGGTATTTGTATAAAAGTCAAATCTTCTTGAATTTCTACAGCTTAATGATGCGAACCTCAACCGACACGCTTTGAGACCCAACAAACAATATTGGAATACTTGCCCAAGAAAGCTAAAATTCAGGTTCTGATAGAAAACTCCGACCCAATGTTTATAATGAAACGCGAACCTAGGGTATAAAGTAACAAACCTCGACCCAATGATTATAACTGAATCATGAGCCAAAGGTATAAAATTTGAACACCACAAGGAAAAATCCCTGATAAGTTCATAAGTTCTCTAAAGAACCAATAGAGGAAGCAAACCTCACGTTTTTCTGGTTTCTATTATGTATCTCTCATTACAATGAGTGTATGTTATTTATAACCCTTTCAACCCTACACTCCACTAAAAAGGAAACTAACTTGGTTACAAAATAAGAAAGTAAATAAAGAAAGAACTAAAAAAAAGTACACTTTAGGAAAGTCTGAGATAGGCAAGTCAATTAGCCAATTAATTGGTATGGAACTGAAAAGTCAATCGGCCAATTAATTGATCTGAAATTAGAAAGTAATCAGCCACTTTCTCCTTTTAATTCCACGCCCCTCAAGTCATAATCAGCCATTAATCCACGCCATTGCTAAGGAAATTACGCCCAATTAAGCAAGATCAGCCCCATCAATAGCTTGGATTAAATTTATTACACCTTCATCTCCTTTTTGGCCAAGCTTGGAATGTCCCCGTTTTAGAATCAGCCCAAATCTCTTGAATCAGCCCATTAAGTGCTTCTTTGATTTTCATGGATCTTGCTCTAGTAATTGGCCCAACTGGAACATACAATGGATCTTTTAATGGTGCTTATTGATTCTCATCAGCTTGGCTTAAAATATTATGAGACTCATCATGTAAATACTTTCTCAAAAGTGAAACATGAAACACATTATGTAACTTCTTCATCTTTGGAGGCAAATCCAGGCTATTCACAACTAGCCAAACTTTCTCAATAACCTCATAGGGTCCTACTTACCTCAGACTCAACTTTCCTTTCTTTTTGATCCTCAATACACCTTTTCATGGAGATATTTTCAAATACACCCAATCACCTACTTGAAACTCAAGAGGTCTTCTTCTATTATTAGCATAGCTATTCGGTCTACTCGGTGTTGCTTTACAGTTCTCTCCATCCAGTTTGATCCCCGCAATTGTTAACTTAATAATTTATGGATTGAATATATTTCTCTCTCCCGTTTCTTCCCAACATATAGGAGTTCTACATCTCCTACCATACAATGTCTCAATCAATGCCATTCTAATACTAGATTGATGTTAATTACTATAAGCAAATTCAATCAATGGAAAGTAAGCATCTCAACTTACTAAGAACTCATCACATTTACCCTTAACATATCTTCTAATACTTTAATAATCCTTTCTGTCTGCTCATTTGTTTGAGGATGAAAAGTTGAAATAAACTGCAACTGTGTACACCTTTCTAAAAGCCTCTCCAAAACCAAGACGTAAATCTAGCATCTCTAATTGACACTATGCTCAATAGACCTCACAATCTCAGCTGCATACAGTTCAACAAACTTTGTAGGTTTCTAAGTAGTTTTAGTTGGGAGAAATTGAAATGACTTAGAAAGTTTATCTACTATCACTTACACTGTATCGTGACCTCTCTGGGAAAATGCAGAAACACACCTCTCTTTTTTTCTATGATCATTCAAGCACAGGAAGAGGTTGTAGTAAGCCTCCTGGATATTTGTTCTCTAACTTCTCTTGCGGACGAACCAAACATCTAGAAATATATTAAGCTTCATCTCTCTTCAACTCTGACCACCAAAAATTCTGTCTCAATCCTTTGTACATCTTATTATTACTCAGGTGCATCGAATATACATCATTATGTGCCTCTTTCAATATCTCCGTTCTCAATTCTGCATCATTGGGAACATATATTCTATGTTCCCATACTATAACACCATCATTTCAAATTTTTAATTCATATTGCTTTCTACTAAGCACTTCCTGCTTAATCTTTTCTATCTCCTAATCTCTAACAAACATTTTACTATGGATGACTATACAACCATGTTTGTTAACAATGATCCTCTATCACTAATATTCGAATTCATTCTTATCTCTCTTAATCTATAATCAATCACACATCATGACTTTCAATAGCAGTCAATCTTCTTATGGATTTTCTACTCAATGCATCAACTACCACCATCATTTTTTCTAAATGATAGTGAATTGTACAATCATAGTCACTAATCAACTCCATCCACCATCTTTGCCTCAAATTCAACTCTCTCTGGGTAGGTAAGTATGTCAAACTCTTATGATCAATGAATATCTCACAAGTGGCTCCATACAGATGATGTCTCTAATCTTTAAAGTAAACACTATGGTAGCCAACTCTAAGTCATGGGTAAGGTAATTTCTCTCGTGATTCCTTAATTTCTTAGAAGCATATGCCATTACCTTCTCATGTTATATCAAGACACATCCTAACTCTTGATGAGATGCATCACTATATACTACAAATCCTTCATCACCAGAAGAAAGCACCCATACTGAAGTTGTAGTCAATTTCTCATTTAGTAATTGGAAACTTTTCTCACACTCCCCACACCATACAAATCTCACCTCTTTCTTGGTCAGTCTAGTTAATAGTACTACAATAATAGAAAAATTTTGAAAGAATTTTCTATAATAACCAACTAACCCCAAGAAGATTCTCATCTTAGTCACATTAGTTGGCCTCTTCCAACTTAACACTGCCTCTACCTTTTATGCATCAACTGTTATGCCATCTCCAGATATTACATGCCCTAAGAAAGTTATTTCATCCAACCAAAATTCACATTTGGAAAATTATAGCATACAATCTCTCTTTCCTTAAAATCTCCAACACAATTTCTAAATATTTTTCATGTTCTTCCTTAGTCTTAGAATGCACCAAGATGTCATCAATGAACACACCGCAAAATTGTCAAGAAATAGTTTAAACATTTTATTCATTAAGTTCATGAATGTTGCTGGAGTATTACTCAACCCAAATGGCATCACAAAACTTATGACCATAACATGTCCTAAGAGTTGTCTTAGGCACGTCTCTCTCCTCTATCTTTAACTGGTGATAACTTGATCTCAGGTCTATCTTCGAAAATTCCCTTATTTCTTGTAACTTCTCAAATAAATCATCTATCCTAGGTAAAGGATATTTGTTATTAATGGTTATCTTATTCAACTATCTGTAGTCTATACACAATCTCATCATTCCCTCTTTCTTCTTCACAAACAACATAAGGCTCCCCAAGGCGACACACTAAATCGAATAAATTATTTATCTAACAACTCTTGAACTTTCAACTCTCTTAACTCAGTGGGTGTCACTCTGTATGGTGCTATCGATATATATGATGAACCTGGTATCATATCAATATAGAATTTAATCTCCTTATTGGGAGGCAACCTAGGCAACTTATCAAGAAATACATCAGAAAAATCTGTCACTACTAAGATTTCTTCTAACTTCTTATTTTCTTTTTTAGAATCCATTATATATACCAAATACTCCTCACAACCTTTTTTCAACCATCTACTAGTAGTCACAAAAATAAAATAATTTGCAAGTATCTTGAGTTTTTCCCTAAAAGTTAAACTCCTCCTGTCCAGGTATCCTGAATGCACTTAAAACAGTCAACCATATTCAAAGAAAACAAATCAACTTAAAACTCTTTATCACTAATACGAATCACACAGCCCTTGTAAACATTTATGATTATCACTCTATCTCTAGTGGGAACTTCAACAATAACATTATGCATCAAAGTACTAATACATACTTTAATAGATTTCATATGAATATTGGATGCAAAAGAATGGGTTGCACCAAGGTTAACCAACATTGATATGTCCACTTTTTCTACATACAAAGCATTTCAAATTAGGACAATTCTGAGATAATATCATATCTGATACCTATAACTATAACGACCCATCCCGAGTTAGCCACCCCTGAGACGGTGTTGTCACATTTTGAAAATCCCAGCACGACACATATATGCAACAAGAAAAATAATACCAACAGAAATTTTTTTTTCATCAATCCTCCACCCTCAACATGGGAGATACATCATTCTGATCTTGACTTAAACATTTTATACAACATAATATGCATGAATATTTACAAATAAATTTTTATTTTATTTTCTCATTAGTCTGAGGGTGTGGACAAGTACTTGGCTTACAGAAAATGATTTCTTCTAAACCTCAACTCATCAAACTATGTGTCATGCCTGCTACCTAAAATCATTATGCAATGAGGAGTGAGCTTTAAAGTTCAATGAATTAAATTTACTAGAAGTATTCAATTTTATACTCCAAGTTACATCTTATAATTCAATTACTTAAAAATTCTTCCTATATTCATTCATCTTTTTCCTCAAATAATTCAATAACAATATTTTATAATCACTACTCAATTTCATAATTCCTCTATTACACAATCTCTTCTTAAGTTACTCATTAAACATATTTTCATATTTCTTCCTTAGCATATTTGTCTCTCTGTGAGACTTATTCCTCTATCAATAGATTTACAATCATAAATAGCACTTTAACATATCAAGCAATAACGATTAATACTTAAAGCAAATGCAATGCGTGAAGTTAAATGATATTATTATTGGGAATGTCTTCCCATATGTCGACATGTTTTTATCTTAGACCGGCTGCCTTCTCGGTTCTTTCATTCTCATTTAGACCGGGTGCCTTCCCGATTTTTTTATTTCCAACATATTCCAGCTGTCACGGTTTTCATTTAGAAAGGTTGCCCTCCCAATTCTTTTATTTTTATTTAGACCAGCTACCCTCCCAGTTCTTTTATATCATGCATATGCATATGAATATGCATATGAATAATAAAATAAAAACGAGCATGTATTCAGATATTTAAACTAGCTATCTTGATTATTCTCAAATTATTATTTAAAAAATTCCACTAAATTCCTCTCCTCATAAATCATATCAAATCATCAACCATTGCTCGTCAAAATCCACTAAATTTCCTCTCCTCATAAATTATAACAAATCATCAGCCATAACTCATCAAGAATTTCACTTATCGCCTTTATTATTAAATCGACTCATTATTCCAATAATATTATTTCTTATAAAATAATTCTATTCACATCCACTATTCCTATCATACCTATCAAACAACTTTCATCTACTACCAAAGAATAAGCTAATAATTTATTCTAATATTATCACTAGATATTTCATATTTATTTTGATTACTTAAAGTAAATTTAACTCATCACGTAGCACTTAGAACTACCCGTGGATCACCTCTTTACCTTTCCTGTTCCTCTCAGCAATTTCCCCTGGTTGCTGATTGTCAACACCTGACATAATATTCATATTAAATTTCTAATTTATTCTTCAATTCTTCCGTAATTCACACTTTTTGAAAATTCCCACTTTGAATTCCGAGAAATTTCATATATGCTAAATTTCAAAAATAAACTTCACATTATTACTTTTTGTTTTTCTTAGAGCTTTTCGTGATTCTCCATAAAATTCTCCCATAAACCCCTTCAAAGTTTTTCTCTTTAAACATTTCTTTCGGTCCCCAAGTGTTTAAAGAAATAGAGTAATTGAATCGTAGTTGAAGGAAAACCAAACAGGATTTGGTAAGTAATAAAATAAACTAAATTTATAATATATATATATGCAAAAAGTTTACACAGCACTGCACCTCCCCCATCTCAAATGCTGCCACGAACAGACCTTGTTGCCTTACATGCAGCCTTGGTCTTTTCTTTTAGCAGCAAGTGGCAACACCTATTGCCATGTTTTTTTTTTTTTTTTTTGCTTTTACTTTTAATTTCTTTTTATTTTTCTTTTTCTTCATGCTGTGAACAAATTGTTTTTTTTCGTTTTCCATTTTCTTTGTAATTATGCCCCCACGTGTCCATTTTTTTCGAATTATTTTATTCAATACTAAATCCTTCACGTGTGTGTGTCTATATATATATATATATATTATTTTAATTTCATGTCATATTTATCAAATTACTTCTTTACCCATACTTTAAGAACACAGTATTATAATAACAAACTTTTGTCTCTCAATCATACATCAGATTACCACTTCCCCTTGGTGGTATGCTTACTTCTTCTGCTATGACTCCTAGTTCCCATAACCTGTCTCCCATATCTAAGGGTCCCACCGATATTACTCTGAGCTACAGAAACAATAGATCCTGCTTGCCTCTGACTCTGTACTACAGCTTCTTGTAACAAGGAACGCCCCATCTGGGGTGGTCTCTCACTCTGTACACTCATACTACCACTACCTCTAAAACCTTCATGCCTAAGCCTATTTAACCACTCTTTCTCTTTCCCTTAAGCTTCATCACATCTTTTTCAATATAAAGTGCTATATCCACCAACCTGACATAATTTATATGCCTTATGTAAGATAATTTCGATCAAATCTTAAAATATAGTTCATCTATGGACCTCTTACACTTTGATGAGGACACGACTAACAAATGGGAGGCGGATCCTATTCAAGTTCCAATTGGTCAAGTTACAAGGGCCCGAGCTAAACGGTTTATTCAAGTTCCAATTGGTCTAGTTACAAGGGCCCAAACTAAATGGTTTAAGAAAACTCTCAATGGGCTTATTCAACACATTTGGGATAATAACCATCTTTGGGGGCCCAAGGATGATGCTATACATGATCCACAAGGATCAGTTTCTATGATCCAAGAGAACTTCCACTTTGGGCTTGCACCTTGCACCTTTTCTTAATTGTTTCCTTCTGAATCTAATGTTGCATTATAAGGCTTGCATGCCAAGTTAGGTACTTTCTTTATTTGGATTTTAGGTTACCAGAATTCTATTTAGGTTTATTTCCTATTTCGTAGTTTCCTATTCCTACCAGAATTCTGTTTAGGTTTATTTCCTATTTCTTAGTTTTCCTTTTTCTAATTGGTTACGAATTCTCATGTATTTAAATAGCCATTGGCTTTTGGAATAAAACATTTCAGATTTGATTCATACTTTTGGAGAGAAATTTCTCTTTGGTTCTTTTAGAACTTCTGAACTTATCGAAGTTTCTGTGGCGTTCATCTTCAACTTATCAATCAATCCTTCCATAATTGATTGTGGCGTCTTCATTATACCAAGGTTCTTGCTTCAATATAAGCAACGGGTCGCGGTCTCACATAAATTTGCTTCTAGACGATCTTGGAAGTCTTCTTGATCCATTAATTTCTTAGTTCTTAGCGTGGATCATATCACACTTCTTTTCCTCTATGTCTACCATTTTCGATACAAACCTTGATAAGGTCACAAATCTGCTATCATACTGAGCCACAGTCAACATATTTTACCTTAACTAAATGAAATCTCTCTTATACTAGGATCTGAAAGTATATGAGCAATATTTATAAAAGAACAAGCCTCCTTAAACTTATTCCAAGTTAAGGGTCTATCAACATATGCACTTACTTTGGGGAAGAGTATCTTCCCATCATTCTAAAACTTATTTTTCTAACTCAAACAAAGCAAAGGCGACCTTCTGCCTGTCAGTCATAGGTAAATTACAAAAATAATATCTCAATATGTTTCACTCATAGCTCATGCTCAAAAGGATTCATAGATCTTTTAGACAACAAAGTATTCAACTTAATATATTTAATAAAACAATCTCTCTGTATCTCGAGAATAAACTCACATTTTCCCTTTTGAACATCTACTATTATTGGATTTACAACAACCTCAGGCACTGTTCTAGCCTGTTCATCAAGTCTATGCTATAGACTATCAATTCTATCATTTGTTACATTTATTTTCTTAAGAGCATGAGCAATAGCTTATCTTAGCTCATCTCTTTCAACTCTAGATTCTCTTATACCCCTACTAATGTCAATTATACTATCAACACATTCCCTTTTAGGAACCACAGATTCAAACACAACTTCTATCTCAACCTCAGCTCATTTAAAAATTGGGGCCTACCACGCCCTCTCAAGTCAACAGCTCTAATTCTAGCTCTAGCACATCAACGTGTCATCCTCAAACTATTCATTAAGATATAATGTATTTTAAACTTTCACTTTCTTTCTTTTTATGCAACCTACAGAATCATAAAACCTAATGCTCTGTTACCAAAATTGTAACGACCCATCCCGGGTTGGCCACTCCTTAGACGGTGTCGTCACTTTTTGAAATCCCAGCACGACATATATATGCAATAATAAAAATATACCAACCGCAATTATTTACATCAATCCTCAACCCTTAATAGGGGAGATACATTATTCAGATCTCAACTTAAACATTTTATACAACATAATATGCATAAATATTTACAAATAAATTTAATTTAATTTTCTCATTAGTCTGAGGATGTGAACCATGTGGCTTACAGATAATGATTTCAACTCACCAAACTATTTGTCCTGCCTGCTACTTGAAATCATTGTACAATGAGGAGTGAGCTTCACAAGCTCAGTGAATTAAACTCACTAGAAGTATTCAATTTGTACAAATCGTCTTTCAATATTCCTTCATCTATATCTCATATATTTTGATAATAACATTCTATTATCACTACTCATATCAAATTTTCATCCTTTATAAATCTCTTCTCCTCATATAGTTAATCACCATCTTGAGACTATCAATTCTATCTCATAATTACCTCGTTATGAGGTTCACAACATATAATCTATCAGTCAGACAATTCTCATCATTTCATATTTCCATATTTCTTCTCAACATAATAGTCTTTCTATGTGACTCATTCATCTATCAATAAATTTACAATCATGAATAGCACTTTAGCATCTCAAGTAATAACAATCAATATTTAAGCAAATTCAATATGTGAATTTAAATGTTATTATTATTGGGAACGTCTTCCCACATGTCGACATGTTTTTATCTTAGACCGACTGCCTTCCCGGTTCTTTTATTTTCATTAAGACTGACAGCCTTCCAGATTCTTTTATTCTAATTTAGACCGGCTGCCCTCTTGGTACTTTTATTTCTAGCATATATCGGCAGTCATGATTTTCATTTAGATCGACTACCCTCTCGGTTCTTTTATTTTTATTTAGACCGGCTGTCTTCCTGGTTCTTTTATTTTCATTTAGACCTGATGCTTTCCCGGTTCTTTTATTTCATTTAGACTGACTGCCTTCCCAGTTCTTTTATTTTCATTTAGACCGGCTACTTTCCCAATTCTTTTATTTCATTTAGACCAGTTTCCTTCCTGGTTCTTTTATTTCATGCATATGCATATGAATAATGATACGAAATCAGCATATGAATAATAATATAGAAACAAACATGTCTTCAAACTTTCAAATTTGCTATCCTGATTATTCTTAAATTATTATTTGAGAAATTCTACTAAATTCTTTTCCTCATAAATCATATCAAATCATCAACCATAGCTCGTCAATAATTCCACTTATCACTTTTATAATTAAATCGACTCATTATTTCAATAATATTATTTCTCATAAAATAATTCTCTACACATCCATTATTCCGAACATACCTATCATCCAACTTTAATCTATCACCAAATTATAAGTTAATGATTTATTAAAATACTATCACTATATATTTCATATTTATCTTGATTACTTAAAGTAAATCTAACTCACCACGTAGCATTTAGAGCTACCAATGGATCACCTCCTTGCCTTTCCTGCTCATCTCAGCAATTTCCCTTGGTTGTTGATCGTCAACCCCTGACATAATATTTATATTAAATTTTCTAATTTATTCTTCAATTCCTTCATAATTCACACCCTTTGAAAATTCTCACATTGAATTTCGAGAAATTTCATGTATGCTAAATTTCAAAAATAAAATTCATATTATTACCTTTTGTTTTTCTGAGAGCTTTTCATGACTCTCTATAAAATTCTCCCATAAACCACTTCAAAATTTTACTCTTTCAACATTTCTTTCAATCCCTAAGTGTTTAAAGAAATAGAGAAATTTGTATTGAAAAAGGGAGAAAACCAAACAGGATATGGTAAGACTTAAACAAAAAAAAAAACAAAAAAAAATTAAATTATATATATACACACACACACTCAGTTAAACACTCCCCTCCCTCTCCCCCCCCCCCCCCCCCCCCCCCCCCCACGCCAATTGCCACTAAGCTTTTAACTTTTGAGTTGTAACTCATGCATCATTTGCTTGACCAAAGAGTAACACCTAGACATCCAGGTGTTTATATGTTTTTTTTAAAACCTTTTTTTTCTTTTTTTCATTCTTTTTTTTTCAAGAGAATTATTTTATTAAATCATAATTCTTTCAAGTATATATATTTAATTCAATATTATATTTATCAAATTGCTTCTTTACCTATGCTTTAAGAACACGGATATTACATGGGCATCCCATAAGAAATGTACCCGAAGTCACTTGCTTCGTCATTTATCATGTTAGCGAGCAATAAGGGGTAGATATTAAAGTGGTATCCAGTTTTGAGACACCAAATCAATATCACATCTATCTTCGAGAAATAGTCCCGACTCCCGAGTCGTGGGTGGATGGTCCAACTTATGATGAGATTGAACAGCTTCAGATCGAGGGGCATGTCACTACAAGTGTGAAATATAGTGGGCCTAAAAATGTAGTTAAGATCTCCCTTAATAATCTGGCATGCCTCATCATAATCAAAATTTTCTAGCCATTCGTCCAGACTCCACTGGATCCCTTCCACGGGGATCTTTAGTATGCTGACAAGGAGGTCAGTATTCACCTTAAACTCAACGCCCATGACACTAGTTTTAAACTGAAGAGCCAGTGCACTTGGTTTAATTAGGTTGGCGTAGAATTAGTAAACAAGCCCTGGATAAACTTTTTCGTTTGTCTTGACAAGTGGTATCAAGTGTATGGCTTCAAAGATAGGCATAATATCAAAATTTGCATGACGGATAGAGTCGAAGTCGACTAATCTACCCGTCATGTTTTTCTTGTGGCGTATAATGGAATTATACCTACTCTTTGTAGCGGGGCTCCAAAATAACGAATCATCGAGTTCGGTCCTTGCCTTTTTGCTCGATGAATCGGTTATCCCCTTCCCCTTTGTGTCTGGACCCGTGAATTTCTTAGAGCGTGGCTTTGTAGGCGCATTGGGTCCTCCAAAGGTGTATTTCACTCAGATTCTTTTAGACATTTGGAAAAAAAAAACGTTTTTAGAGAAAGATTTAAGAGATTTTGGGAAATGTGGATTTTTCAACCGTGAAAAGTTAAAAAAAAAAAAAAAAAGGATGATTTGGGGTATGATTGAAGGTTGTATGGTGTGGATTTGAGATATTTTGGGCTGAAATCATGAATTTTCTAGAGAGAGAAAGCTTGGGGTTTTCAACAATGGTGTGAAATCTGAAAAAATCTGAAGAGACTATTTATAGAATCGTGATACAAGTTGACTGGGTTAGGGTATCACTCGATTGAGCCCTTCTAAATTTGGGAATTTTTTAACATACCAGTCGACTGGATCGGGATACCAGTCGACTAGGTAAACCGGCAGAAAGACACCAGTCGACTGTATGTACCATACTAGTCGACTCGGTGGATCACCAAAATTTCAAATTTTTGGCTCCAAACAATGTCTTGTAATACCAGTCGACTGGTAAAATGGACAGTGTGAAACTAGTCGACTGGGTATCCCTTACCAGTCGACTGAGGTTATTAAAAATCTTGCCCCAAGTATTCTCGTGTAATACTAGTCAACTGGTTCCTTGAACTAATCGACTGGTTAAGTTGGTAGTGAGTTACCAGTTGATTGGGTCCTTTATGAAACTTCAAATTTTGAGTACTAGCTTAGAATTTTAGCACGAAATTGTTTATCTATGCCATCTTGAGTGAAAGATATATTAAATGAGAGTTAATACTCATTCATTAAATGTCAATTTATGCATATGATGAATGTGAATGCAATCAAAGTTTATCATAGTCTTTCAAGCCCATCAATAGTCTAATCTTACAAAAGCTATCTTCACTTAAGGGTTTTGTAAGAATATCAGCTATTTGATCTTCCGAATGAATGAATTCTAGTCTAATATCATCCTTTTTAGCATGGTATCTCATGAAATGATGTCTAATTTCTATGTATTTGGTTCTAGAACGCTGAATAGGGTTTTTGGTCAAGTTGATAGCACTAGTGTTATCACAATGAATTGAAATATCTTTAAAGTTCATGCCATAGTCTTCTAGCTGTTGTTTCATCCATAACACTTGTGCACTACAACTTCTGGTAACAACATATTCCTCTTCGGTGGTAGATAATGCAACCGAATTTTGTTTCTTAGAAAACCAAGAGGTTAATATTGCACCTAAAAATTGGCATGTACCGCTAGTACTTTTTTATCTAGCCTACAACCCGCAAAATCAGCATCCGAATATCCAACAAGCTCAAAAGATAATTCTCTAGAGTACCATAAGCCTCGGTTTTAAGTCCTTTGTAAGTACCTTAGAATTCTTTTTATAGTAATTACATGTGATTCCTTAGGATTAGCTTGAAATCTAGCACACATGCATACACTGAACATTATATCAGGTCTACTTGCAATTAGATAAAGTAAAGCTCCTATCATGCTTCTATAATTTTTAGTATCTACATACTTACCTCCTTCATCTAGGTCAAGTTTTGTAGAGGTGTTCATAGGAGTGCCAATTGACTTTGAGCTTTCCATACCAAACCTCTTTAATAGGTCCTTGGTGTACTTTGATTGATTGATGAAGATCCCCTCTTTCAATTGTTTGATTTGAAGTCTAAGAAAGTAGGTGAGTTCTCCCATCATGCCCATTCCAAATTCTTATTGCATTCACTTAGCAAACTTTTGGCACATAAATTCATTAGAAGCACCAAATTTAATATCATCAACATATATTTGGACTAAAAGTGTGTCATTCTTGTGTTTTTTTGTGAAGAGGGTTGTGTCTATTTTTCCTCTTATAAAACTATTTTCAAGCAAAAACTTACTTAGTCTTTCATACGATGCTCTTGGAACGTGCTTCAACCCAATAGAGCTTTAGAAAGTTTTTAGACATGGTTTGGAAGACCAAGATTTTCAAATCCAAGAGGTTGCTCAACATGCACCTCTTCTTCTATAAAGCCATTTAAAAATGCACTTTTTACATCCATTTGAAATAGCTTAAATTTTTTGAAGCATGCAAAGGCTAATAACATTTGAATAGATTCTAATCTAGCTACGGGAGCATAGGTCTCATCAAAGTCTATTCTTTCTTCTTGATTATACCCTTTAGCAACTACTCTAGCTTTGTTCCTAGTTACTATTCTATTTTCATCCATTTTATTTCTATATACCCATTTGGTTCCAATTATTGTGTGATTATATGGTCTAGGAACTAAATTTCATACCTTGTTTCTTTCAAATTGATTTAGTTCTTCTTGCATAGCACTTATCCAGTCATAATCTTTTTCGGCTTCTATAAAAGTCTTAGGTTCTACTTGAGATAAATAAGCTACGCAATTGCAAATATTTCTAATAGAGGATCTAGTTCTTACCCCTTGTAAAGGATCACCTATCACTTGATCGGATGGATGATAATTCACATACCTCTAATCTTTGGGAAGACTATCATCTTATTGACTTGTAGATGGTTGATCAAGATTGTGAGCATCTACTGCGTGATTTATTTGAGGTTTATTCTCCTTTGGGTCAACAATGGGAGTACATGTTTCTATCCTTGGAATAAAATTTGCATCATCATTAAAAGAAACTACTCTACTACTAATAGGGTTAGATTCATCAAAGGCTACATGTGCGGATTCTTCGACCACTAGAGTTCTTTTGTTAAAAACTCTATAAGCTTTACTAGAGGTTGAATATCCTAAGAAGATCCCTTCATCGGTCTTTGAGTCAAATTTATCCAAGTTAGTTTTATTGTTATTTAGGATGAAGCATTTATAACCAAAAGCATGAAAATAAGAGATATTAGGATTTCTACCATTCCATAGTTCTTATGGAGTTTTATTTAGTGTAGGCCTAATTAATACTCTATTTGAAACATAGCATGAAGTATTTACGGCTTTCACCCAAAAATATTTTGGCAAAATATTTTCACAAAGCATTGTTCTTGCAAATTCTTTTAGAACTCTATTTTTCCTCTCAACAACCCCATTTTGTTAAGAAGTTCTAGGTGCTAAAAAATTGTGATCAATTCCATTTTCATCACAGAATTTTGAAGAGCTTTGGTTTTCAAATTTCTTTCCATGATCACTTCTTATACTTGAAATAAAAATTTCTTTTTCGTTTTGAACCGTTTTACAAATTTTACAAAAGTTCACAAATCATTTGTATGCTTCATTCTTGTATGCAATAAAGATAACAAAGGTATATCTTGAATAGTCATCAACAATAACAAGGGCATATTGATGACCACCTAGACTAATGGTACTTATTGGACCGAATAAGTCCATATGCAAAAGTTCCAATAGTCTAGTAGTTGAGACTATATTTTTTTATTTAAAAGAAATTCTAGTTTGTCTTCCTATTTGACAAGCATCACACACCTTGCCTTTTTCAAATTTGATTTTTGGTAGTCCAATGACTAAATCTTTTCTTGAAATGATTTTAAGCAAATCCATATTCACATGGCCAAGTCTTCTATGTCATAGCCATGGGTTTTCACTGAAAGCGGGAAAACATTTCTCATTTTCAGAATGCAAAGATTTTAAATCAACTATATAGACATTTTCATGTCTATTGCCAACAAGCTTGATTTTGTTACTTTTGATGTCTATAACTAGACAATGAGAGGTTTCAAATATGACTTTGTTGCCTTTGTCACATAATTGACTAATACTAAGCAAATTTGGCTTAAGGCCTTACACATATAATACATGATCAATGGTTGAGAAATCATTATCAACTTTTCCATGCCCAATGATCTTTATCTTTGTGTTATCTCCAATGGTGACATGTCTGCCATCCCTTAGAGTTAGCTCTTTGAATACACTTTGATCACTGGTCATGTACTTTGAGCATCCACTATCAAGGTACTAATAGTTACCTTTCTCCTTGGTGTGAAGACATATCTACATTACACAATGATATACAATTGCACTCTTAGGTGCCCAAAATTTCTTGGGTCCTTTGGGGTTAGTCCTAGAAAATACAGTTCCTTTAGGGACCCATACTTTCTTAACATTGTAAGGTACTCTAAAATTGTAGACATGTTGATAAGGCATGATCCTAGGATAATAATAATTGATATTTCTAGGATATCTCAAATATGCATGCCTATAGTTCCTTGGATAAGTATTCCTAGGATACAAGTTTCTATTGTGAAGATTATGAACATGCATATCATTTCTAGGAAATGTATAATGATGATTTCTAGGATATGTACTTTCATTATTATGAACATACATATTATTTCTAGGATACACATGATTGTAATTCCTAGGATGTGCATGTGTAATGTGCAAGTTATGAGAATACATATTATCTCTAGGATGCACATGATGGTTACTCCTAGGATGTGTATATGCATTTCTTGAATGATTGTTCCTAGCATTTGCATTTCTTGAGTGAGCATACATATATGCATGTGTATTTCTAGGGTGTTTATTTCTCGTAAATGCATTAGGATTTACATTTGCATTTCTAGGCTTACTAGCATGTATTGAAAGAGTGCTTTTAATCTTGCTAGTAGTATTGGATTCCATGCCTTATAATTCTTTTAGTAGTATTTAATTCCATTAATTGAAGATAATTTTTCTTTTTCTTCCTTTAAGCCTTCCATCTCTTTAGAAAGAGATGACACTTCTTTTTTTAGGGTTGTATTCCTAGAATTGAATTTCTTCAATTCTTCTTGCATTTCATTTATAACCTCATTTAATTCTTCACTACTACTAACAATGTTATTATTAGAAGGGGAAGAATTTGATACCTCATTTTTGTTGTCAATTGCCATCAAGCATAGATTGGCAATCTCCTCGTATTTGACCTCATTGTCCGAGGATTCTTCTTCTTCGTCATCACTCCAAGTGGTTGCAATCATAACTTTCTTTTTGAAGCTCTTATATGGTTTGCTTGTTATTGTACAATCGGCCTTGAAATGACCAGGCTTTTTGCAGTCGTAACACATAATAGGTTCCCTTTTTGGAGTTAAATCCCTTGTGTAAGGTTTCTTGCTCTTTTTCAAGAACTTGTTAAACTTTTTGGTGATTAGAGCCATCTCACCATCTTCTTTTCTACTCTCTACATGTTCTTCCGTTTCTTCCTCTTTGTTACTCGTAGAGGCCTTGAGAGCAATCACATTTTTCTTCTTCTTATCATCATTGACAACAAAATTCATTTCTTCCATCTCGTATGTCAATAGTGATCCGAGAAGTGTTTCGACATCAAGTTTGTCGAGATCTTTGGCCTCCGTGATGGCCATCTTCTTTGCTTTCCAAGTGGATGGCAAAGACCTTAAGATCTTCCTTGTTAGTTCAAATTCCTCAATGTTCCTACCAAGAAGCTTTAAACTGTTAACAATGGTAGTAAAATGTGAGTGCATTTGAGAAATTGTTTCGTTATGAGACATTTTGAAAGATTCAAACTCAAACACTAGCATATAGATTTTTTTTATTTTTTGACTTTGCTAGTGCCCTCATATGTAACTTGTAATTTGTCTCAAATTTCTTTAGCTGTAACACATGCAGAAATTTTATTGTATTCAGCTATATTTAAAGCATAATATAAAATACTAGTGGCTCTACTATTTAGAGACATCATTCTACAATCCTCTTCATTAAACTTTGCTTTGAGTTTAGGCATTTTATGATTGATTTCTCCAATAGTTATTTCCTTTGTAGCAATTCTAGGTCCTTCTTCAATGACTCTCCATAGATTGTAATCTTGTCATTTGACATATATTTTCATTCTATTTTTTCAATAGTTATAGTTGGAGCCATTGAACAAAGGAGGCCTAGTATAGGAATACCCTTCGGTATAGCTAGTAGATGCCATCAGATCAACTCAATGATTTTAAGCCTGAAATTGAGTACGAAGCTATGATACCAATTGTAAACCGAGGTTCAAACCCAAGTGGGGGCTGAATTGGGTTTTAAAAACTTGCAAGTTTTTAAACAATTAAATACACAATGCACACAATCAAATAATATACTTGAAAGTAAAAGATTTCATATGAAGAGAAAGTGCAAACTCCATTTATAGTGGTTCGGCAATATTGGAATCCTTCAGACCCTATATCCACTCTCTTCAATGAACCTTCTTGAAGCAATCCACTAAAACTTTAGTCATGCAACTTGATGGGTGTTGCACAAACATTACAACCAATCCCTTCCTTACGGAAGCTAATCCCTTCCTCACAGAGGCTAATCCCTTCCTCACAGAAGTTACAAAGAAGTATTTAATCCTAAACACTCTAAGAGTTATTACAACTCTTTCCTCTTCACAATAAATGAGATTTTCTGTAAAGTAAATGGTAGAGAGATAGCAATAAGTGCTTTTACAAATGAATAATATCTCTTTTTCGATAACAAACTTGAATAATGGCTCAACAATAAGTTTTTTAAAGCTTTTGAGAATTAATGAGCTATCTTGTATATTGAATGTATTCTCTTCTTCTTTTAAATGCTTATTGAAGTGAGTTTATATAACCTTCAACTAATATGGCCATTAGAGACTGACTTAGTAAGTTTGAAGCATTAAATGCTCATGTCCTGCGTCTCAAACAGTCATATTTTTTAATTACCAATCGATTGGGTCATTGTACCAGTAGACTGGGTCAAGTAAAAAATGTTCACTTTTACGTTTATGGAGAATACCAGTAGACTGGGTCATAAGACCAGTCAACTAGGTTTTTAGTACCAGTCAACTGGGAACTTACTGTCCCATATCTCAATCGACTGGTATGTGAAGCCAATCGACTAGGTTGTCCTTCAACCCAGATTTCATGTTTCAAAACTGTTTTTGACTTAGAAACTTTTGTATAGTTGGTTTTTTTAAAGTCTTTTTGCAAAATAAGCCACAGATCAAGCTATTTAATTGAACATAAGAGATTTAAAATTGTTTCAATTACCTTAATGCCTGTTCTAGATTTTTTGTCTTGTTTCGGTGTCTGGATCGAGTTGAGTTCTTCCATCTTGTTTTTGTACCAAATGCTTTTAATGTTTAAACACTTAGATAAAACTATTAGCACAATTAGAGTAGTGTTTTGTCATTAAAATCAAATATGGGTCCACATGACGCATCACTATATGCCACAACTCCTTCATCACCAAAGGGAAGCACTAATACTTGAGCAGTAGTCAATTTCTCTTTCAATAGTTGGAAACTCTTCTCACATTCTTCTGACCACATAAACTTTACTTCCTTCCTGGTCAATCTAGTCAATGGTCCAGTAATAATAGAAATTTTTTGGATAAACCTCCTATAATAACCAACCAACCACAAAAAGCTTCTAATTTCAGTCACACTAGTAGGTCTTTCCTTATTCAACACTACCTTTACTTTTTATGGGTCAACGACTATACCATCTCCTAACACAACATGCCCTAAGAAAGATATTTCACTCAACCAAAACTCACACTTAGAGAACTTTGCATACAATTTCTCTTTCCTCAGGATTTCCAACATTATCTCTAAATGTTGGCTATGCACCTCTTCATTCTTGGAATATACCAGAATATCATCAATAAATACAATCACAGACCTATCCAAGAATGGTTTGAACACTTGATTCATTAGATTCATAAATGTTGCAAGTGTATTAGTTAACCCAAATGGCGTCACAAGGAACTCATGATGTCCATAACGTGTCCTAAAAGCAGTCTTAGGCACGACCCCCTCTTTTATCCTCAACTAGTGATAACCCGATCTCAGGTCTATCTTAGAAAACATCTTAGCCCATGTAACTGCTTGAATAAATCATCTATCCTAGGCAAAGGATAATTATTCTTGATGGTGATCTTATTCAACTATCTATAATCAATACACAACCTCATCATCCCATCTTTCTTCTTCACAAACAACACAGGGGCTCCTCAAGGCGGCATACTAGGTCGAATAAATTGTTTATCTAGCAACTCCTGAAGCTGAACTTTCAATTCTCTCAACTCACTTGGTGCCGTTCTATAAGGTGATAGAAATTTGAGTGCTGATCTCGGAATCACCTCAATAAAAAACTCAATCTCTCTATTGGGAGGCAAACCAGACAACTCCTCAAGGAACACATTAGAAAAATCTTTCACTACCAAGATTTCTTCTAACTTCTTAATCTCATTTTAAGAATCCACCACATACGCCAAATACCCCTCACAACCCTTCTTTAACTATCTACCAGCAGTCAAGGCAGAAATAAGATAGTTGGCAAGTATCTTACGTTCTCCCTGAAAGTTAAACTACTCTTGTCTTGGTATCTTGAACACCACATTCTTCCTAAAACAATCTACCCAAGCATAATATGCAGATAACCAATTCATCCCCAGAATTAAATCAAAATTTTTCATATCTAAAGGCAACAAATCAACTTCAAATTCTCTACCAGCCATACTAATCACACAACCCCGAAATATTGTCCTGATAATAACCCTATCCCCAATAGGAACCTCAATAATAACAGCATGCATCAAAGGACTAACACTAGCATCAATAGATTTCATATAAACACTGGATGCAAAAGAATGGGTTGCACCAAGATAAATCAATAATCTAGCAGGTCAATCAAGAATAGATACCATACCCATAACAATATCAGAAGTGGCCTGTACATCCTGTTGGGTTAATATATAGACTTTGTTGTCTCTGGGCTATAACTGACCACCATGTCCTCTCTCAGCTGCTAATCATCTACCTCTGCCCCATGTACTCCCTGATCCATCACCTCTCTCCACTTGTTTTCTTCCAACACCCCCAGCACCTATCTCAACAAATTTCCCTACTGGATAATCTACACTAATATGTCCTCCATCACCATATACAAAGCACATCTAAGTATGAAAATTCCGAGATAGATGCTCTGTCTGATTACATCTAGAGCAAACTCTTGTATCTCGATCATACATCAGGTTACCACTTCCCCTTGGTGGCACACTTACTCCTCTATCATAACTCCCAGTTCCCATTATTTGTCTCCCAAATCTAGGAGTCCCACCGATATTACTCTAAGCTACAGAAGTAACGGATCCTACTTGCCTCTGACTTTATATTACAATTCCTCGTGACAAGGAATGCCCCCTCTGGGGTGGTCTTCTACCCTGCACACTCATATTGCTAGCACTTCAGGGTCCTTCAAATCTATACCTCTTCAGCCAATCCCTCCTACCTCTAAACTTCATCGCATCCTTCTCAATCTATAATGTTTTACCCACCATTATAGCATAATTCCCAATACCCATATAAGAGAGTTAGTCCGAATTTCATAGTGTAACCCATCTAAAAATCTCTTACATTTTCTCTCCTCCGTATTTACTAACTTAGATAAAAATCTCGACAAGGATATAAATCTACTATCATACTCAGCCACAGATAAGGTATTCTGCCTTAAATGAATAAAATCTCTCTCCTGTTGTACTCGAATTGTATCTGGAAATTACTTCGCAAAGAACTCATACTTAAACTTACGCCAAGTTTAGGGTTGATCTACTTGTGTACTCAATTTAGGTAGAATATCCTCCTACTATTGAGAAGTCTCACCTTCCAGCATAAATGAAGCAAAAGCAACCTTCTGCCTATCTGTTTACTAGTAAGACTTTAAAATATTTCTAAACATGTTTAATTCACTACTCAGCTTCAATAGGATTTACAGATCCTCTAAAAGACTGGGGTTTAAACTTGAGAAAACTCACAAAACAATCCCCTTACATCTAATGTGCAAACACACCATCTCTCTCAAAAGTCTCTTGTCTCACCATATCGGGTTCTATTCTACCCTTTTCCTCTAATCTCCTCAGTAAATTATCAACTTGTTATTCTACTGCATTCATTCTCTCTATAGCACGATCAAGAACTTCTCTAAACTCATCCCTCCTAATATCAAATTCTCTCTCACCTCTACTAGCACCAGCTGTACTAGCAACATGTTCCCTTGCATGAACCACAGACTCAACCTCCCCCTCCGCTTCAGCTCTTTTAAATATTGGGGGTCTACCATGTCCTCTCTAATTTAGAACTCTACCTCTAGCTCTAGCATGTCCGTGTGTCATCTTCAGACTCTACATTAAAATATAGTTTGTTTAAATCTTTCACTTCTTCAAATTTTAATGTAGTCTACAGAATCATAAAACCTAATGCTCTAATACCAAAATTGTAACGACCTATCCTGGGTTGACCACCCCCGAGACAGTGTTGTCACCTTTTGAAATTCCAACACGACACATATATGCAACAATACAAAAAGACATCAACTAAAATTAAAAATTTCATCCAATCCTTAACTCTTCTCAGAGAAAATACATCATCATCCTCATTTCAGAAACAATATATACATATAACCAAATGCATGAAAAGATTTTTATTACAAATTTTTCTTTCTTCTTTCTTACAATTTCTGAGGACTTGACCACAGGATTTACTTAAGGTAGTTACTCTGCTATCAGCTCTAAACTCTATATGTGCCCGCTGCTTGAAAACTTTCAACAATGAGGAGCTTCACAAGCTCAGTGAATTAAATTTACTAGAAGTACTCGATTATATACTTCCAGTCACATCTTATAATTCAATCTTTTCTAATTTACCAATATAAATCATCTATTTCTTCACAGATAATCATTCAATCTTTCAAATAATCTTCCCATATTAATTCATCCATTATCTCATATAAATCAATAATAACATCCAATTATAATTTCAACCATTTATCAATTTTATCTTAAATTAATCATCAAACATATCAATTTTTCTTCTCATATATGTAATCGTCTTGAGATTATCAAGTTAACATCATTATTTGCCTCGTTATGAGGTTCACAGAGAATAATCAATCAATCAATTAATTTTTATCATATCATACTTTCACATTTCTTTCTCATCATAACTGTCTTTCTGTGAGACTCATTGTCTCTCAATAATTTCACAATCAAGAATGATACTTTAACATCTCAATCAATAATAATCAATATTTAAAACAAATGTAATGCATGAATTTAAATTTTCTTTCTTTCTTTCTCATCAGATCATTTCATATTATCATTATGGAACGTCTTCTCACATGTCGACATATTCAGCTAGACCAACTGTCTTCCTGGCTAGAATGGCTGCCTTCCCGGTCTTTTATTTTTAGCTATTCCGGTTACCTTCCCAATCTTTTATTTTCAGCTAAACCAGCTGCCTTCCCGATCTTTTATTTTATGCATATGAGCAATAATATGAAAATAAGCAGACCAGCTGCCTTCTTGGTCTTTTATTTCATGCATATGAGAAATAATATGAAAACAAGCATACATTCAAGCATTCAATTTACCTATCTAGCTCTTTCTCAAAATTATTATTTTTATCATATTCATTAAATTATCTCCTCATATATCATATCCACTTTTTAATCATATTTTTTAGAAATTTCATAAAACTTCTTAGCATATTTTTCATTCAACCATCCTATTTAAAATATAAATTCTTATATAATTAATATTCAACACACTTTCTAATTCCTCATCTATAAATCAATCAATTTTCATATTAACATAAAATACATCATTAAATCATTGTAATTCACCCATTTATTCAATTATCATAATTTTATATTTTTATTGATTTCGATTACTAAAAGTAAATCCAACTCACCATATAACACTTAAAGCTACCCGTGGATCACCTCCTTGTCTTTCCTGCTCCTTTCAGCAATTTCACCCGATTGCTGATCGTCGATACCTGACATAATATTTATATTAAAATTTATAATTTATTCTTCAATTCTTCCATAATTTATACCTTTAAATTCCTACATCAAATTTCAGGTAATTTTATGTATGCCTAATTTCAAAAAATAAAATTCGCATTATTACCTTTTTTTTTCTTTTTCTTAAAGCTTTCCTCGAATCTATTTAAAATTCTCCCGTAAACTTTTTTAAAATTTCAATCTTTCAACTTTTCTTTCAATCCCCAAGTATTTAAAGAAATAGAGTAATTTGAAAGATAGAGAAACTAAGTTTTAATAAACTAATAAAAGCTTAATATATTCCTAAAACCGCCTTTCAGTTCTTTTCTTTCTTTCTGTTGTTTCCAAAGTGTCTTACATTCAAGGCACTTTGAAATGTAAGACACTACACCCAGACGCTAAGCATCCAGGTTTTTTTTTTAAAATAGTAAATTTTTCATGTATATATTATCTTAATTCCATGTAATATTTATCAAATTACTTCTTTATCCTTACTTTAAGAATATGGGTATTACACTTTCTTAGGTAGTGTTTGATATCGTTTCATGTCGTTTAATTTCCAAAAACTGTGAACGCAATTTTTCTTGTTTTTGGTTTTCAGTTTTTTTAGATTTCGTTTCCATAATTTTGGAAACAGAAACATACAATAAAATAAAATCAAGTGTATTTTTTTAATTTTTTGGAAAACAAAATCAAAATACAAAAAACGAAAACGATACAAAACGGGTTTTACCTTTTTTTTAAAATAATTATCATGATATTTAAGTTATCTCATTTTTCACTTATCCACATTATCTTTATAAATTGTTGATTTGAAAAATCAATCTCAAAACTTCAAAACATCTAAACACATTTGATTGGGACGGATATCAAATGCATGCACCAAACTGGTTATGTATGACTCACTTTGTGTAATTGTTTTGGTGGAATGAAATGATTAGCTCAATCTCACTTTTTTTTTTTGTCTCATCAATATTGTGATTGGTGACATGTGAGATTTAGTTAATCGAGTCTCACCTGTGTTCAGTGAATCAAAGAAGACCTTATGGGTTATAAATGGTGAGCAATAAAATAAAATTTTGTGGTCATTTAGAGATTGTCATTATGATTAGGGGTGTTAATTAATTGATTAAAATCGATTAGTCGAATCATATACCTAAAATGGTTCGGTCAATTAGTCGGTTAAATTGGTACTAAATTGGTTAGCTGAATAATGTATATCGGTTAATCAGTCAGTTGGTGTTAGAAAAAATTTTAACCGTTTCAATCGTTTAATTGATTAAGAAAATAATTAATATTAATACTATGTTAAATGTAAATATAAATATAATATATAATAAACTAAAAAAAATCTTAAGTATAAATTTAATATATAATAAATTAAAAAAACTTAAGTATATAAATAGTGTTGGTTAACCGATTAATTGATTATACCAATCGAAATCAATTCAACCGATTAATATCGAAATGTTTATGAAAATTTAGTTAAAATAATTTAAAAAATTGACCCAAAAAATCGACCGTTTCCACACCCCTGTCGGAGTTTTTGTTTTCAAAACAAATAGGTAGTCGACTAGGTCATTGTCCAGTTGATTGGAGTTGGGGAAAAAAGTTTTCCTCGTCGACTAGAACAATGCCTAGTAGACTGGATGCTCAACGCCTTATGAAAAATTCCTCCAGAGACATTAATCCAGTCGACTAGATGTTTGTTATTTTGAAAATTTTGAATTTTTCAACAGTTCTTTCTTGAAAAGTTATGTTCTTTCCTCAAGAGCTATGTCTTTTAGATCATAACTCTTCACTTTTCTGACTGTTGGAAGTTTGAAAAAATTCTATAAATACTTTTAATAACTTCCAATTAACTCACTTTAATTTCTACATCTTCTTTTCTTCTTTCTTTGAGAAATTTACAACCATTGTTAATCAATTTTTCATAGAGTTGTTAGGGGATTTTATAGATTTGCTATCTGTAAATCCTAGAGACTTTGTGTATCCTGGAGGATATTTGTCTGTAACCCATTAGCAAACTCCTTACGGAGTGAGGATAAATAAAGCATTAAAGAAAATTATTCCTAATGTGCATCAAAGTCTCAATTCATTTTCTTTAAATATCCTTTATTTTCTGTCTTTGATTCCTACTCCATAAATTGCACCAACAATCTTAAGGCTTTAATTTGTTCTATATCAATGGAGTCGGAATAATTAAAGTGGTATGTTGATTTTGAAATAGTTGTTGTGGATGATGGGAGCCACATGGCACTCAAGATGTTGTAAAGAAACTGTAGTTATTGTGGAGGACTAATGCAAGTATAGTTTATTGGAACATGACACTTTTATGGCCTGGTGTATCAGACATCAGTGGATCTTTTTGATGCAATAAGTGGAAAATTGCAGAAGCAATTTTGTGAATGACAACAAGGTACACTTAGAATTAAATTTTCATAAGCATTGCGATGAAGATGTGGTTTTCAAAGTATTAAAGTTTTGTGTACAATTGTTGACATGCTCTTATTAAGTTTATAGAAAGATAGTATTTAAAATTTGACAAATCTATAAACGAAAATAAGAGTTTGAATTACTCAAGAGGTACAATATTATTGGGTCTTGTATATAATGCTAGTATGTTTTGTGTGCTTTTAATAGTTCTAGACCACAAAAGAATTTAGCATGGTTTGATGACTTGAAGCACTACCGTGGGATATTTACTTTCTCATTCTTTTTACAGGGTATAGAAAATATTCTAGTAGAAAGAAATTTCGATATACTCATTATTGCTTATTATTATATATCTAGTGAAAGTTGTACATATATTTAGAACTCTTATGAGTCTAAAAAAGAAAAACTTTAAACGAGTGGATAATTGCATATTGTGACATTATGTTCTTTGAAATTGATCTTGTCAAATAACAACCTGTGAGGTTGCCTGGAGATAAATGATGATGGTTAAAGCGTAGTTTTTCCTTCCAATCATTTATGGATTTATTCATATACATATTGTCTCTTTTTTTAATATATTTGAGCCCTCAAAAGTCATGGAAAAGAAATAAAAGACTGAAAATAACATTTTGGAAGTGTGAGTTTTGATGCCATATAACCCAAACAATGTGATCACCCTAAGTGCAATTGAATGAGTGCTATTGTATGTGTATCTTAATGGAGAAGGCACAGTGATGTATATGGTAATATTGAACAAAGATTCTAATGATGGATTAAAGAGCCTGATCACTTGATTGAGACAAAGTAAGAGTCTTTGTACTAATAAAGGTATGATTGTAGAATTTTGATATTGATGTTGAGCTTCGTTTGTGTGATTCAATTCCTCAAACATATTTTTTTATGGCTACATTGAGTAGTAATGACTTATGTATTCAGAAATAACACATGTAGTAGAAATGTGGGGATCATTTCTTTGTTTAACAATGAAATAATTAATTTCTTGTTATTGTTAATGTAAAGAATTTTTATATTTTAAATGTGGTTTATAAAATCTATTAGATTTCTATTTACATGGTTGATCTAATACCTTTTACATAAAGAGAAAGGTAACTTGCTTTTGTATACAATGGCATAAAAATTTAATTATTTTGAAAATGAAAGTGAATATGGAATACATTTGAGGATGAAAATAACGTGTCTGTTCGTTTGGATTAGTTTGTTAAGATTGTGAGGCCATTTGGCCAATATGCATTTAAATTTATAATCTACTATTATTTTGTTTGATTAAATTATTTAGTGCACTATAAATTTACGTGAGATATTAAATCGAGATTTATTATAAGTTTATAGTAGAAGTCACTATGAAAATTGATTTCTATGTTTATAGCTTATTTGTGTGCATGAGTTATTGTCAAATAAATTTTGACATAAAAAACATGGCGATATATCTATTTAATGGGAATGAGATAACATCTCTAGATTTATTTGTAGAAATATGTGTTCAAATAACAGTATATTGCTTGAGATGTTACTGTTACATATAAGTATGAAGCGTCTTTAAAAGATAACAAGAATATGAGTAACATTGTGTTGAAGCACAATGATAAGAGGTGTTGTTTTTGTGCAAGAAAACGAACGTAGTTAGTACATGTGTGAGAAGAAAAGTATAGATGCACACATGAAATATGATTACTTGTTGATCATATTAATCTAAATGATTAATGGTATTTTAAATTGTGGAGTTTTAAAGTTTGAATTTTGAAAAAATAAATATAAATATTTTGAATGTTTATGAATTATGAGGAAGCGAAAAATTGAATTTATTAGAACTCCCAAAATGTGGGGTATTTGGAATGATATAGATTTCAAATCATAAAATAAAATTAAAGTGAGAAAGCATAGTGGGGGTTATGCTTTGAGTCTTTAATAGTGCATTATGAGAATGTACAAATTTAGTAAAATCTTTGGTTATCTAGAGAAAACCATTAATTTGATATGAATCAATTTTATTAAGAGGATACACTGATGTCATGATAACCCGATTATATCAAAAGGATACATCGATGCTAGTTGAATGACGAGTGTGGGAGATAATACCTTAGGAAGATGTGATGTTTCTTGGACGAGCATGAAACTAACCTGTATATCTCACGCAATGAAATCCGAATTAATCCCCTTAACAACAATTGAGAAAGAGGCTGAATGGATTAATTAAAAATTTATTGTTGGAAATAAATCTTATGACCACGTCCTATGCCTTCAAAATCTATCATTTATGATAATGAAGTTTTGTCAATGGTTTATAGTGGTACCTAAAATGGTAAATTTAGACATGGGAGTCTAAGACATAAACTTGTGAGATAAGCTGTTAATACGAGATCAAGTAAGACTTGATTAGTTCTCTTACAAAAACTCCTTCTAAAGAGTTAGTAAGAATGATATCATTTGATATGGGCTGAAACCTTGTATGTATTATCACCAATAATAGAAACTTGACCTCATTCTAGTTCTTCACTAACTATAAGGTTTAATGGGTAAAAACAAGTTACTGTATTGTGATTGTTAATACTGAAAAAATTATGAGCCCATAAAATAGAAAGTCAATATTACTTGTGACGTATCTTAGAGGTTGAGTTCAACTTTTAATGAAGCTCAAAACAATTTTGTAAATGTGTCCTAAGTAAAAGTGGTATTGATTCTTAAGAGAGTTTAAGGTTTACTCTCGAGAGAGTTCATGAATCTAGGTACAAGCACATGGCTATAATGGTACCAAGTATAAATCAGAACTTCTCACCGAAACAAGAGAGTGATATATGTGTGGTATCTTCGATTCTATTACAAAGTGTTTCTAATTTAATGTTATCAAGCAATTAGTACTTTATAGAGTTTTGAGATACTTACACTAAGTATAAAGTTAAATCAAAATATAACTTTACATATGTATATCAATCTCAGGTTACTTTGGCTATAAATTTTCTTAAAATTGTTTCTGAAAGGTTTTGTTTTTCAACGGTATTGTTAGATTTTTTGTTTTAAAAAAAAAAAGGCAATCGACTGGGTTATTGTCCAGTCGACTGGAGTTGGGACAGAAAGTTGTCTCAATCAACTGGAACAGTGCCCAATCGACTCAATGCCCAACACCTGATGCAAAATTCCTCCAGAGCATTATTCCAGTCGACTGGGGCTAATGTACAATCGACTATATGTTCATTATTTTGAAAATTTTGAATTTTCTAACAGCTCTTTCTTGAAAAGTTATGTTCTTTCTTCAAGAGCTATGTCTTTAAGATCACAACTCGTCACTATCTTGACTGTTAGAAGTTTGAAAAAACTTTATAAATACTTATAATAACTTCTAATTAACTAACTTTAATTTCTACATCTTACTTTCTTTTTTCTCTGAGAAATTTACTACCATTGTTAATTATTTTTTCATAGAGAGTTATTAGGGGATTTTATAGATTTGCTATCTGTAATTCCCATAAACTTTCTATATCTTGGAAGATATTTGTCTATAATCCATTAGTAAACTCCTTACGGAGTAGACAAATAAAACCTTAAGTAAAACGATTCTTAACATGCATCAAAATCTCAATTCGTTTTTCTTAAATGTATTTTATTTTCGATCTTTGATTCTTACTTAGTAAAGTACATCGAAATCTCAATTCATTTCCTTAAATGTATTTTATTTTCAATCTTTGATTCTTACTCAGTAGATTGTACCAGTAACCCCTATTCATGACGTTTATGTTTTGGGCATTTTCATTGCGACTGACACGAATCAGGTTTTCATGGCTTGAGCCACCATTATGGATAAGAAAAGCTAAAGATGACAAAATTTGACCCGACCCGGTCTAGACCCGACCTGACCCGAAAATACTTCAAAATAATATGACCCGAACCTGACCCTAACCCAAGTGACCCAAAACCCGAAACGATTTAGATTCAAAATGACCCAAACCTAAACGACTCGAAGCTTGAAATGACCTGAAAACCCGAAACAACCGGACCCAAAATGATTTGAAAATATATTTTTTTTTTATAAAAAACAATTTGCTTTCTAAAACTGGGATAATAGTCAATTTACTAGTTGTTAAATAAACTAAATTATATAACAATTAATTAATTATTGATTTACATGTGTTAATATGCATGGTTTAACATTCTATTAATATGAGTAATGTCATTAATTTCAAATAAAAAATCGAGAAGAATAGTAAATTTTTCATTGTTCTTCAAGTCACAATAAAATTTTATTTTTAATTGTCCTAAAAAAATATAATGGAATGAAGTGATTATATGAAATTTAATCTCCAAAAATTGGTATAAGACGTTACTAGTTAGAATAACTTTGTAGACCAGTTGTCTGATATCATTTAAGACTAGACTAAGAATCATAACATTACATATTGCATTAAAAAATTAAATATATTATTTAAAAAATTAAGTATTGATTTATTATTAATTAATTTTGAAGTATTTGACAATATAACTCTTTTAATTATATTATATGTAAATAAAATATTTTTTTAATTAAACATAAATATCTATTTTGTTAATCTAATTTGACCCGACCTGACCCGAGACTCTAGCTCAAAATGATCCAAACCCAATCAAAAATCCGATATAACCAAAAATTGACATGATACGAACTTGATCCGACCCGAAATAATCCACAATCCAATCTCAACCCGATCCGATTGTCACCATAGGAAAAGCAACTAGAAGTAGAAAAGAGAGAGGCAAAATGGCATATCCCTAAATTATACCTCTCAATGATGTCATCTACTCATATTCTATTAATTGCTCATCTCCAAAAATATAAGAAGCAAGGATCATCAGCTCACAAGACAAGACAAATTAAAGGTCTCTTCCTGTCGCAACTTCCAAGAAAGAGGGATTACTCCCAAACACAGTGCTTGAGAATTTTGGAGGGAAAGAGAGGAATGA
Organism: Bretschneidera sinensis; assembly: GCA_023935145.1. NCBI lineage: Eukaryota > Viridiplantae > Streptophyta > Magnoliopsida > Brassicales > Akaniaceae > Bretschneidera > Bretschneidera sinensis. The sequence goes on along the minus strand of CM043697.1, from coordinate 58,482,157 downwards.
GTGCGTTACGAGATAGGAAGGGATGAGACGTAAGGCGGTTATTTTTGTTTTTTGTTAGAGTATTAAAATGAAAAAAAAATTAAAAGATAAATTAGAGAGAATAAAATATTTTTTTCTTGTTAATCATCAATTAATAAGTTTCAATGAATATGAAAAATTGAGATTTGGATGGGATTAAAAGGTAATAAATTTCATTTAATATTTTTTTTCTTTTTAAGAAAAACTATGAAATAAAATTATAATATTCAATACTTTTTCATTCCTCTCTCCCCTCGAATTCCCTTCATTCCATACACAGTGTAACTAAAGATAATAATAAATTGATGATGTATTTGATGTGTTATCAGCATAGTCCATATACATAATAGAGAAGCTTGATTACTACCAAAACTTTGATGGATAATTGAGGATTCGTTCTTTATGTTAGAAGTGTTTGAATTCAATTTTTTTTTTTATTATTATTGTAAGTGAAATATGTTTCTTTTATTAGATTAAAATTAAAATAAAAAATAATTAAATTAATAAATTTCAATCTCCTCTCATCTATAATACCCCAACCGAGAGAGTGAAAATTTAAGGTTTTTGAAGGGTAATAAATCTCCTTCCCCTCTTCTTTAAAAATACCCCAATTAAAGTTATAATACCCAATACTCTCCCTCCCACCCAATATTCTCCTTTATGGTCCATAAATATACATAATAAAAAAACTTAATTACCATCAAAATTTTTGACAGGTAATTAAAGCTTGTTTTTTTCATTAAAAATATTTGGATTCGAGTTATTTTATTACGGTAGAGTGAGATAAATCATATTCGATGATATGATATTAATTAATATTTTTATTTGGTTTACGTATAAAAACGAATACTTAACATTAATAGAGTGATAACTTTTATCTTTTAACATTTTTTATTAAAAGAACCTGAAATTTAAGACAAAGGGATGAGAGATTTCATGGAAACTTCACGAAAATATATAGAAAGAAGCAAAGAATAGTTTTTTTTTTTTTTTTTTAAGGCATTGTACTAGAACATTACTCCTTTATGGAAGGCAGCAAGACATGGCCGAGATTTACTACTTGATTTTGTTGTCCCCACAAAAAGTAAATAAAATAATATTTTTAATGTATAAATACTTATTTTGAAGATATAATATTTTATTAAATTTTATATTCATCACATAATTTTTAATTATATTTTATAATTTTGTTTGATTTTTTATTTCAATCATTTCAGTGAATATTATCTTAAAAAATTATTACGGATTTTCACCTCATCCGTTAGCACAACAAAGAAAAAAAATGAGCTTTTAAGTTTTATTTGGTGCGAATTTTGTCAATAAAATAATATTTTAATCATTTTAACAAGTGTTGAGGGAAAAATTAAACTTGATTCTAAAATTAAATTTACCCAAAAGATTGTATTAAAAGACCAAATAAAATTATACAATTAATTGATAAAATTAAAAATTACGTGGCTAAAATAAAATCCGATTAAAATAAGAATTCAGCCGTCTTTCATCTTCAAGGGATCAATATAATAGAGTCAAAACTTTACACTAATGACTTTCGACGGAAACCATGAAGACTTTCAGGCCATTTAGCTAGAATACGTCACCTCAAAAAGGAATTAAAAAAACAAAGAAGAGATGAATATCCTTTTCAGCCGATTGACCAGTTTACTAGAGACCGACAGCTAGCCACTTCGTTTGAATCATTACATGCAAAATCTTTATCCTCACACTCTTTTAATGTTCTTTTTTTTTTTTTTTTTTACGAATATTAATGTTAAATTGTTAACAACTACTTATTTCTAAATTAATAAATATTATCGGTGTGCATGTTTATTGACCCTTTTTTTATATATTACAAAACCAACGGCAGATTATAAATATTTAGTACTTCATTTTTATTCAAACCTTCTTCAAAATTTTATTTTCCATATAGGTGATGTTTGATAATATATTTAAATATGTTGGGTTAAGTATTAATAGTAATTGTTTTGTGACGAAGATTTAAATTGAGGTTAATGTAACCAATCCATTGCTAGTCCAAACGTGCAACATTTTAGCTGCATCAACCTTTTGGCTGTCCATTGATTGTGATAACTAATATATGGAATACGGACGAACTTTCTTGATAAGAGAACAAGTATAAATACATGGTTTGGTCTCTAAACTCAGAACTACTAATTTTCTTTCGATCATGCACCATCAAATTGGAGAGTTCTGAGAGTATAGAAGTACCAATACCGAGAGAAAAGCTTCAATGATCGGAGGTATGTTTATGGTCCATATTAATTCCGCATTTAATCTATATGCTACTTAAATTGCTTAGCATGTTTAGATTATATTTAAGTTTTACATTTGGTATCAGAGCATTGTTTGCATCTATCTTGAAGTATTAAGCAATCTGTAAAACTTTTGTTCTATACCCGAAAAATAATTTGATTTCAAAGTTTGATTTTTGAGAATTTTTTTGATGGAAATTAATGATAGAAATATTACGAAATTTGATTTCTAGTATTTCTGAGTTTTAAAACATTGCCTTTGGTATCCTCAAAGCCAAGATTTAGTTGGCTTTTGAAAACGGGTCAAATTCGACCCGACTGAAGGTTGAAGATAATTGTTTTGAAAAATACCGTTTTTCATCTGTCATTTTCAAAAATGCCACAGTTGCTTCAGTATATTAAAAAATATCATTTTTCCTTCTACCATTTAGGAAAATATCTTGCAGTTTTAGAATTCGATATCTTTCCAGAAATATATATATATATATATATATGTTCATATTTTGGCCTAATTTTATGGATTTTCATAATTTTGCATATGATTTGTAATTATTTGCAAAAATAATGTTTATGAACCCTTATAAGTATTTATTTTATTTATGTGCTTAAAATTATGTTGCTATATATGTATAATTTTATTTTTATAGTTATGCATGCAATTTAAATTTAAATAGTTTTAGTACATAAATAATTTAATGTTGGACATTTATTTGTAATTTTTGTGATTATTATGCACAAATTAAGATTATGTATATATACTATTTATGTTAGTTCTATATATACAATTTTGGTTAAATGCTCATATTTCGCATGAATTTTTGTTTTTCAATTCATGCTTTTAGAATAAGTTTATTTTGTGCATAGAATTAAATTAAGTGCATAATATTATGTTTAATTGTGCAATTTACGTTTTATTTATGAGAATTTTATTTACATATGATAACATATTATTAAGTTTAGATAGTTAGATTATGTAAACTTAGGTTATTCTCATAAAACTTAATTTGTGCATAACACATTAAGGTTCATAATATTTCAGTATAAACAATTAAGTCAAAAATTATGAATAATTCATAAACAATTTGTAGTAGGCATAAAATAGCATGATATTGGACAATGCTCTGTCTAAGGATTCTGGTTTTTAATGAGCCTTTGTCCCAACTAATTATCCTGTGAGCACTCTTAGTGATTGCCGATTATGTTACTGCGTAATTGTTTTTAGGCATTAAGTAGAGCCTAAAATATAGTAAATATAAATGTCTAGTGAACCATATAATTTTAAATATTTAAGGAGTAGCCACGACATCTTTAATTATATAAAAATTATATATTAAGTGGATTAGGATCACATAATGGACATTAATTATAATTAATTATATAAATATAATGATTTTACCCTACAGGGATTTTATTATGTTTATATAATTAATTAGGATAATATATTAAAATTAGTTTTTCTTAATTTACCCACAAAAGTTAGAAAGAATTAATTTAATAGTTTTATCATAAAGTTTAAAGATAGAAAAACATCAAACTGTAATCATAATATACATTATGAATTTAGTAAAAATAGTTTGATAAAATCTATTATAAAGTATAAAGAATCTTATTGAATTAAAATTTTAGCCCACATGTAATTTTTAATGAAAATTAGATTCAATTTCAGCATGTTTTTACATTTGTAAACACATGTAATTTAGAGTATTAGACCTCAAATCTTGACATAAGCTTTTGGACTTTATGCAGTTTCTCAACCCACTAGTTTTTTTGATATCTGTTGTGATATACCCGAACTTAGGGGAGATAACTATAAGGTATGGAAGGAGAGGATTTTCCTCCATTCTTGCTCCGATAACAGTACTCCAGCTGCGGTCGCGCTATATGAGCAATGAGAGCGATCCAACCGGCTCAACATGATGTTTATCAAGACTAAGATAACTGCTGGTATATGTGGTTCTGTCGACCAACATGAGAAAGTCCGTGATTTGCTGAAAGCCATTGATGATCAATTCGTCACTTCAGAAAAGGCATTGGCAAGTACCCTGATAATGAAATTATCATCCCTCAGATTCACCAGTGTAAAAGGTGTCCGCGAGCACATAATGCAAATGCGTGACATTGCAGCTCAACTTAAGAAACTTGAGGTTGATATATCGGAGTCCTTCCTGGTGCACGACATTCTGAACACCTTTTCAACTCAGTATGGGCCTTTCAAAATCTCGTACAACACACATAAAGACAAATGGTCAATCAATGAATTAATGACCATGTGTGTTCAAAAAGAAGAGAGACTTGTGATGGATCTGGGTGAGAGTGCAATGCTGGCTACTACCCGTGGGAAGGACAAAGCTAAACCTATCAAATCTCAAGCCAATCACAAATCTAATTAGAAGGGGAAAGGTAAAATATCACCTCAAGCTGATATCAAGAAAGAAGAAAATTGTTTCTTTTGTAAAAAGAAGGGACATATGAAGAAAGAATGCATCAAATTCCAAAAGTGGCTTGAGAAGAAAGGTAATCCAACCTCGTTTGTTTGTTATGAATCTAATATGGTTAATGTTAATATTAACACCTGGTGGATTGATTTTAGATCTACAATCCATATTGCAAACTCCTTGCAGGGTATGCAAAACCCAAGGAAGCCAGTGGGAAGTGAGCAAAGCATCTTATCAGGCAACAAGATGGGCTCACATGTAGAGGCGATTGGAACTTGCGTTTTAACTTTAAGTAGTGGCTTTATTTTAAAATTGGAAAGGACCTTTTATGTACCAAGTTTCTCACGAAACTTGATTTCTGTTTCCGAACTTGTACCATTTGGATATTCCTTTAATTTTCAAGATACATCTTTCAGTTTGTTTTATAAAACTGATTGTGTTGGGAATGATATTTTGTCTCATGGTCTTTATCATCTTTATTTGAAAAATGATGCCACTTATAGTTCAATGCATGTTCAAACTGGCGTTAAAAGGTGTAATATTAACAAGGACTCCTATATGTTATAGCACCGGAGATTAGGACATATCTTCATAGAAAGAATTAAGAGATTAGTGAATGAAATGATACTTAGTACTCTAGATTATACTGATTTTGAGACTTGTGTAGACTGCATTAAGGGAAAGTAGACTAACAAGTCCAAGAAAGGTGCTAATAGGATTTCAGACATATTAGAAATCATTCATAAATATAGGATTGTTGTCCAAACATGGACGCACATGGTCAGAAATATTGTTGTCCAAACATGGACGCACATAGTCAGAAATATTTCATCATTTTTATCGATAATTACTCACGATATATGCATATCTATTTGCTTCATAAGAAGAATGAAGCATTAGATGCCTTCAAATTCTTTAAGGCTGAAATTGAGAACCAATGCGGAAAGCAAATACAAATTGTGAGATCCGATAGAGGCAGAGAATATTATGGTAGATACACAGAAAGTGGACAAGCACCTGATATTTTTGCCAAGTTTATTCAAAAACATGGGATTGTTGCCTATTACACTATGCTTGTTTCCCCATACTAAAATGGTCTTGCAGAAAAAAGAAACCAAACATTGATGGACATGGTGCGGAGTATGCTTAGCAACTCCAATCTTCCTACATTCTTGTGGACTAAAGCACTAAAGACGGTTGCGTATATATTAAACCAAGTTCCAACCAAGGCTGTTCCCAAGACACTATTTGAATTATGGAAAGGTTGGAAATTGTGTTTGCGACATATGCACGTTTGGGGATGTCCATCTGAGGTGAGGATTTATAACCCACAAGAGAAAAAACTTGATCCGAGAACCATTAGTGGGTATTTCGTTGGATATACCGAATGGTCCAAGGGTTACGGGTTTTATTGTCTAACTCATACTACTGGGATTGTGGAATTAAAAAATGCTAAGTTTTTAGAGAATGACATGATTAATGGGAGGGATTAGTTCAGGAACTTAGTTCTTGCACATGATCATATAGAATCTCAACCTTCTTCATCAAATGACAGATTGGTTATAGTTCATAGCATATATCAAGTACAAGCTCGTGTTGACCAATCAATCATTGAAGTTCCATAAGCTGCTGACAACATTCTAATAGATCAAGTAGTTCAGGAAATATCACAAGCTCCTGAACAACCAGTTGAACCACAAGCTCCCTTGGGAGACATTGGTACAACATTAAGAAAATCTACTAGAGACAGGAGATCAGCAATTCCAAGTGATTACATTGTGTATCTACAAGAATCTAACTATAATTTTGGAGCCGAAAAATGATCCTGAAACCTTTTCACAGGTCATGAGTTGCAAAGGGTCAACCTTGTGGCACGATGTCATGAAGGAAGAGATGAATTCCATGAAAAGAAACGGAGTCCGGGATCTTGTAGAGTTTCCGAATGGAGCAAAGGCTATTGGTTGCAAATGGGTCTTTAAGACCAAGAAAGATTCATTAGGCAACATTGAGAGATATAAAGCGAGACTCATTGCTAAGGGATTTACTCAAAAAGAAAGAATCGATTACACGGAGACTTTCTCTCATATATCTAAGAAATATTCTCTTCATATTATTTTGGCATTAGTTGCTCATTTTGACATTGAGCTGCAACAAACGGATGTAAAAACCGCATTTCTTAATGGAGATCTAGAGGGGGAGGTTTATATGAAACAACCTGAATGTTTCTCCTCTAATGATGGTGAGCATTTGGTTTGCAAGCTTAAGAAATCCATATACGGTTTAAAACAAGCCTCCCGTTAATGGTATTTTAAATTCCATGAAGTAATTTTTCATTCGGTTTTGTTGAAAACCCCATAGATCAATGTATACACCAGAAGGTCAGTGGGAGTAAAATTTGTTTTCTTGTGGATGATATTTTACTTGCAACTAATGATAATGGCTTGCTATATAAGGTGAAACAATTTCTCTCTAAAAATTTTGATATGAAAGATATGGGTGAGGCATCTTATGTCATTGGCATTAAGATCCATAGAGATAGACCTCGAGGTGTTTTAGATCGGTCACAAGAAACCAATATCAACAAAGTTTTAGAGATATTTCAGATGAAAGATTGTTCACCAAGTGTAGCTCCCATTGTGAAGGGTGATAGGTTCAACTTGAACCAATGCCAGAAGAATGATTTTGAGAGGGAATCCATGAAGAACATTCCATATACTTCTGCAGTCGGAAGCCTTATGAATGCTCAGGTCTGCACTAGACCTGACATTGCATTTGCTGTTGGGATGCTAGGGCGATACCAGAGTAACCTAGGTATAGATCACTGGAGAGCTGCAAAAACAAGCGTTGGCCCAAAATATACTATGGCAATACCCAAGAGGGGGTGAATTGACTATTAAAAAATTAAATACTTTTTGCAATCTCAAATATCAAAATATATGCGAAATTAAATCAAATTAATCTTTCTAAATTACTAGCACAAAGATGAGAGAGTTTATTGCTTAATATAGAAACGATAATTGAATTATATAATAATTAAGCAATCAATCTCATTTACTTGAATAATAAATAATTATAAGCAAGTAATTATGAAAGTAATTAAGGAGATAAAGTTAGAGAGATGCAAACTCGATTTATAGCGGTTCGACAATATCGGAATCCTTCTGACCCTACGTCCACTCTCTTCAATGATCCTCCTTGAAGTCTTTCACTAAAACAAGCAACTTCACGGGTGTTGCTCAAATCGAACACAAGCAACTTACGGGTGTTGCTCAAACTGTACAATCCCCTTCCTCTCGGAAGTAATCCCTTTACAATAAATGTTGTAAAGTAAATGGTAGAGAGATAACAATGAAAGCTTATACAACTGAATAATATCTCTCTTTCAAAGTAAAGCTTGAAGAATGGTTCCACACGAATATTTCAAAGCTTTTTGAGTTTCAAGGAGTAAAAGACTTGATTGAATTTGTTCTCCTCTTTTTGAATGTGTTCTTCACTTTTTGAATATCTTCTCATGTCTCTTGAATGCTCAATAGAGTGGGTTTATATAGCCATGTATTAATATGGCCGTTGGACTTTAATTTGAAATGTTTGTTGCTTTAAAAGCTCAGATTTCGAGTCCCAACGGTCATATTTTTGAACTACCAGTCCACTAGGTCTTGATAATAGTCAACTGGGTCCACTTTGAAAATCACATTTTTAAAGCTATAGTGGTACCAGTCGACTAGGTTGATCTTACTAGTCGACTGGGGACTGTCTGTCCATTTTACCAGTCGACTGGTATGATTCACCTAGTCGACTGTCCTTTATAACTGACGTGAAAACTGACTTTTCGAGCACCTAGTCGATTGGTACTATTCACCTAGTCGATTGGGTCAGTATTTATGCGCTGCTACAGCGTTTTCAGGATGAACAGTGTTTTTAGCATCAATTTTCTTCATATCTCTTTATTCTTTTTGGATTTTTGAGTTCTAAAAAATCTCCTAATTGAATCAAACTTTCTTGCACATTAAGCACACGAGTTAAACACTTCAAAAGTGTTTTGTTATCATCAAAATTAATCTAATCAATTTCTTGATTAAAGCATTTTTTATGATGACAAAACATATTACAAATTTAAGCATAATGTGTGTGCAAGATATATGAAGAATAATATATTACAAATGCTCAAGTAATTTTCTATGTCAACATAAATTCTTCTTAAGTTCAATTAGAGAATGTTAAGTATTGAGCCCAAAGAATTTTTTTTGCATTTAATAAAATCACATGGAGATTTTATATCTTCAATTAATTAAGACTATATAATAAAATGCAATGCAAATATAATTAGCTCCTAAAAATTGAAATGCTTACAAGGAGTATCTTGGGATTCAAAACAATAATTTATCCCTATTGTCTTTGAAGTTGCATTTAAATTATTCTCCTTGAATTTGATCTTTTGGAGAGCTTATTGACTTTTGAGATCATCAACTTTGATTCACCAATATCTACAATCTTGATCTCCTTTGATATATAAGCACTATTAACAATCTATATTACTTAAGTAATATTCATTAGTGCTTAATTAAGATTTTTGTCACTACCAAAATCATTCAGGGTCAACGATCTCCCCGTTTTTTATGGTGACAAAAATCTTAAGAATAAAGTCTAACAAGATCATCTAACAAGATCTCTAATATTCTTATTTTGCTCCCCATTTTTGTCATCATAAAAAAGGTTGGATTTCAAAGAAGATCTCCCCCTCAAAATATGCTATTGAAAATATTTTGATGAAACATATTGAAAAATATAAAGCTTTTGAAAGAGTTGGGCTCAAAGAGACTTAAGTGCTAAATTTTATAGAAAATAGGACAAGGTTTCCCTTATTTTTCCAATATTTCCTTTTGCACATAGAGATAAAATAAGTATAGCCAATTCCCACAAAAGAATGAATTCAAGTCCCACATGATCTAAAACAATTTTCAAGTATTATAAATCTTCAAAATAACCTCAATGCTTAGAGTATCTTACACTTAACAATAAAGGATAAGAGTTTGAACTCATTGCTTGATTTACTAATAGGTTTTCTCTTTTACCAATAAATCAAATTTTCTCCCCTTTTCAAAAAGTCTAAAGTAATTATTTTTAACTTTTAAGAGAAATAAAATTGGATAAAACTTAACAAGCCTTATTGGTAGTTGATTATCAATTTAATGCAAAGATAATCATTATTTTAAAACTCAAGCATATATAATAGAAAGTTTCATATTTAGCTTATGCTTGATAAATAAATAGCTCAAAAGTAATTCTCAAATCTAAATTCAAGCTCATCACTTGATTTATCCAATGCCAAGTCGACTGTTATAGCTTTACCAGTCGACTGAAAGATTAGGCAGAGACTTACCAGTCAACTGGAATATACTTACCAATCAACTGGACCCTTAAGAAAATTTTCAATCTTGAGTCTTTAGCACAAAATTTGTTTATCTATGCCTTCTTGAGTGAGGGAGATATTAAACAAGGATTAATACTCATTCACTAGATGTCAAGTATGCATTTTGATAAATAAAGAAGCAATCAAACATTCAGTTTATCATAATCTAGCAATCCCATTAACAGTCTAATTTTGCATAAAATAGCTTCACTTAGAGGTTTTGTAAGAATGTCAGCTATTTGATCTTCCGAAGGTATGTGTAGCTCGAGATTTTAACCCAAGAGGGGGGTGAATTGGGTTTATAAAATCTTTTTACGGAATTAATACAATTTTATAAAAACAGATAAGCAGTAGACAATTAATACAAGTGCTGTAAATAAAGAGTTTAAGGAAAGAGGATACAAACACGGTTTATAGTGGTTCGGCAATATCGGATTTGTTCCAACCCTACGTCCACTCTCTTCAAGGAACACCTTGAAGTAATCCACTAAGAAAACTTAGTCGCACAACTTAGCCGGGTGTTGCACAAACCGTACACAAGCAAATTACTGGAGTTGCTTAAACCGAACAATCCCCTTCCTTTCGGAAGTTTCCCCTTCCTCCCGGAAGTAATCCCTTTACAAAGATGGTGTAAGTAAAAAGTAGAGAGACAGCAAATGAAAGCTTATTACAACAGAAATGTCTCTCTTTCAAAATAAAGCTTGAAGAAATGGCTCAACAAGATTATTTCAAAGCTTTTTGTGTTTCAAGAGTATATAAACTTGATTATGTGAAATCAACTCTTTTTGAATATTTGCAACTTATTATTGAATGCTTAACTGAATGGGTTTATATAGCAATCAATTAATATGGCCGTTTAGGACTTTAATTTGAAAAAGATTTACTTTAAAACGTTTAGATTTGGAGTCCAACGGTCATATTTTTGAACTACCAGTCGACTGGGTCGAGATACCAATCGACTGGGTTCACTTGAAAAATACTCGTTTTCAGACATTCTGGGTATCCAGTCGACTGGTATATATCATCCAGTCGACTGGGGACTTTCTGTCCATTTTACCAGTCGACTGGGTTGATTCATCCAGTCGACTGGAAACTTACTAGTCAAAATACCAGTCGATTGGGTACCTTCTGACCTATATACCAGTCGACTGGTATATGTACCCAGTCGACTGGGTTGTCTTCCAACCCAGTTTTTCTTCTATTTTTCATTAAAAACATTTAAAAATAATGGTTTTAGAAAAACCTTTTGTGTTCGAGCCATTAAACAAGCTAATACAATGTATGAGTGAGACTTACATTGGTTCTAAACCTTAAGACCTATACTAGATCTTCAGTCTTCACTTGATACTTGATTTGGTTCGAGTTTTTGCACTTTGTTCCTTGGTTGAATGTGTTTGATCCTTAATACAACTTAGTTTAAACATGTTCGTTAAATAACAGTTGTGTTTTGCCATCATTAAAATACGGGCGAGGGTCAACAGTATGAATTCTAGTCTTATATCACCTTTTTGAGTATAGTCTCTTAAGAAATGATGTCTAATTTCTATGTGTTTAGTTCTAGAGTGCTGAATAGGGTTCTTGGTTAGGTTGATAGCACTAGTATTATCACAAAATATCAGGATGCCTTTAAGGTTCATGCCATAGTCTTCTAGTTGTTGTTTCATCCATAACACTTGGGTACAACAACTTCCAGCTGCTACGTATTCCACCTCGACGGTTGATAATGCAACAGAATTTTGTTTCTTGGAAAACCAAGAGGTTAACATTGCACCTAAGAATTGGCATGTTCCACTTGTACTTTTTCTATCTAACCTATATCCAGCAAAATCAGCATCTGAATATCCTACAAGCTCAAAAGATGAAACTCTAGAGTACCATAATCCTATGGTTTGGGTTCCTTGTAGATATCTAAGGATTCTTTTTACTGCAACTATATGTGATTCCTTAGGATTAGACTGAAATCTAGCACACATGCATACACTGAACACAATATCAGGTCTACTTGCAGTTAAATAAAGTAAAGC
>CM043697.1:56942500-56987500 GCA_023935145.1 Bretschneidera sinensis | reverse complement strand
TTGTTTCCATAAGATCACCCATTTCCTTTCCTTCCACGTGTCTTTGGGTCTGTCAGTTTTGTTCATTAAGTTGCTCCGAGCAGTGATAAACTTGCTCCTCGTTCCATTAAGTGTGTGTTCCTTGGCTACTCTCATACGCAGAAGGGATATCATTGTTACAGTCCATCCTTGAAATGTTTCTTTGTTTGTGATGATGTCACCTTCTTTAATTCCACCTCTTTTTACTCTGAATCTCATTCGATGTCATATTTGGCTGCTTCTTTTTTGTTTTCTCATCCTTTCTTTTCAGTCAGATTTGCCCACATTTCCCACCCTTAGCCTCTTTTCACCTCCTTCCCTACACAAACACCAGCCCCTCTTGATCACCCACTCCAAGTGTATTCTCATGCATGCCCTCCTGTTCTTCCACCGATGGTTTTGTGTAGACAAATTCGACCTCTTTCAATCCTTCATTTATTGAGAATGATCGTCTAGTTGCACTTTGCAAAGGTAAGCACTCATGCATGACTCATCCTATTGCCTCTTATATTTCTTATGATAATTTATCTCCTATCTAAGCTTCCTTTGTTGCCTCTGTGTCTACTACCTCTCTTCTTAAGTCTCTTATAGAAGTTATGTCCCATTCCGGGTGGAAAACAGCTATGGAAGTTGAAATAGATACATTGACTCAAACTGGTACTTGAGAGTTGGTTCCTCTTCCCCTTGGTAAATCTGTTGTGGGGTGTCGCTCTGCGCTCAGTACATAGAGAGTATTTATAAGCAACTTAAGACGCCTTAATTAGGATTTCTGTCTTGCTGCAAAACCGTGGTTATTCATGGACTCAAGTTCAAACCATCAAGTAAAAAATCCAAACCCAAAATGTGTACAGGACTTGAAATTCTCGGGGCGTTGCCCCCTATCCCGCTCACTCATAGAGGAGCGAAACCCATGATCGTTAAGAGATCTATAGATTTGAACCTATAAAATATGCATCTACTCTAACACATCACACGGTTTCATTCAAGAGAATTGAAAAGGATTATATGACACGAAATCCCTTAATAAATGATAAAATCGAAAACAAAATTTGATGTTATATAACCACTTTACATCTTGAGCAAGCAACGTGAGATAACAATAATGACATTAAAGTCATTTCAACATAAAAATAAATCATGTTCAAGGCGAAACTAAAAACATATCTTTCTAAAATCAAATGGCAAATATTATAAGGCACAAATTTTTATTCAAAATATATAAAATAAAGGAAAAATCTTGAGGCCATGGAGCCAATAGCCATGACCCCCTTTCAATGTAAGTCCGATCTTGGTCATGTTCCTCTTAACATTTTTAAGTTTTTATAAAATCAGAGTACTGAATATAATGTTCGAGAATTGATTATAATAAATAAATAGTTTGAAAATGTTTAATATTAAATTTATAGATTAAAAACCTAGAAAGAATAGAATTTGATACCTTAGTTTCTATTATTTTGGAACGTTAACAAAAAAAAAAAATAGTAACTATTTGTAAAGCAGCATTTACAAAATCTAAAGAACAAAGAAAATGAAAATTATTTTGAGAAGGCATGTGAGGAAAGTTGAAATTAACATTCCTCTGTTAGATGTAATCAAACAAATACCTGAATATGCTAAGTTTTTAAAAGATTATTGCACTAACAAAAGGAAGTTCCAGGAGCATGAGATGGTAGCCTTAACTGAAGAGATAAGTGCTGTACTTTTAAGAAAATTACCACCTAAGCTAAAAGATCCGGGTAGTTTTACTATCCTTGCAGGTTAGGTGACCAACTGTTCGAGCATGCACTATTGGATCTAGGAGCAAGTGTCAACCTGCTGCCATACAGTGTATACGAGACACTAGGTTTGGGGGAGCTTTAACCGACCTCCGTCACTTTACAATTAGCTGACCGAAGCATCAAACGACCAAGACGTCTCCTTGAGGCCATGTTGGTAAGAGTAGGTAAATTCATTATACCTGCTGATTTTGTAGTATTAGATATGGAATAATGTACTTTACCATCACCTCTCCCCATTATCCTAGGATGCCCCTTTATGATAACTGCTGATACTAACATTAGTGTAAAAAGGGGAGTAGTCATTATGAAAGTAAATAATGAGGAGATAGAATTTAAAGTATTTAATACATCAAAATCAGTCAATGAGGAGAATGAATATTCTAATGTGAGCTTCATTCAAGATATTGTTGAGGAAGTTTCTCAGGTCCATCACACTGATCAATCAGAGACCATCCCCAACCATAAGGACACAAGAATGGACATTAGGCCGGAGGAGGACAATTTGATTAAAGACGTCAATAAAGCTGTGCACCTTTTCAAAAACACACCAAAGCTTTCAAGTAAGTATGTTACTCAAATTGAACCTCATGCACTTACTGATGCTACCTTTCCTTATCTTATTGACCAGGCATCAAAATGGGAGATAAAGCAACCATCAAAAGCACTAGAGCTCCAAGAGGTGGACTCTAAGTGCCTCCGTCAAAACAACTGGCACGGTAGCAAGAGAGTGCTTGAGCAAAGTAAAAATTTGATCACCTATTAAGCTCAAGCACCTCTGGTAAGGTTAGTGGTACTGAGGCCACTAACAAATAGTAAGGTTGTATTGTTTCAATAATTTATCATTTTTTTCAGCTAGGGTAAGTTTTTATTTGTGCCCATGTGCCCTGCTTGTGATCGATCGCATCCCCCAGTGCGATCTAGTGCAGGTGTGCGATCGAGCGTGTCCTTCAAACGTGTTCGAGCGCACAGATGCTATCAAGTGCACCCCGTGTGCGATCGAGCGCACCCCGCGTGCGATCGAGCGCACCCCGCGTGCGATCGAGCGCACTCGCGGCAGACAGTGGTTTAGCTATAAGTCTAAAAATTCACTCACACTCACACTCACTCACTCCCTCGTCACTAATCACTCGCACACTCGCCCTCACAAACTCTCGTTTCCGCTCGCACTACTCCCTCTCACCATTACCACACAGAATCATTCATCACTATTTCCATCTCCACCATCCTCTGTCACCATCCATTGCCTCCATCACCGTCAACCACCATTACCTTCATTCCCATCCCCATTAATCCACAAGGTACTCTACTCACACACACGAATTTTAATAATAGAAACTGTGCAATACATTTTATATATATGTTATTTTTTGTATGATTGTGTGATTGTTCATTTGTAGGGGGTTAGGAACGAGTTCCACACTTGCAAACCATAGCTTGTCTTTTTGGTGCACACAAGTTGTTCGACGAAAAGCCTGACCTTGTGCGATCGTGCGCATAGTCCAGTTTGCGATTGAGCGCACATCATTGAGATCGATCGCAAATCAGGCAGAACCTAGAACACAGCATGTCAAGACCATCAGTTTCCACCTCTGGTGCATCCAGCAGCCGTGCTTCATTATCTCGGACCAGCATCAAGCAGCGCGAGCTTTTATTTGAGACCTCATTCGCCATCGATGATGTATTTCGACACATGGACGCCACTCAATGGGCCATCCAAGAATTCCGACATCGAGGGTTGAAGAGGCTGTTTAAGCCGGTATGTTCCACTACCTACTCCCAGCTCGTGGTCCAGTTTTATACGAGCCTCTCATTTGACTGCAGCAGACCGGGAGTTCTCACTTCTTCAATCTGGGGCACGCCCATCGAGGTGACTAGTACCGATATCGCTGCTGCTCTTCATTGCACCGATGAGTCCCTTCCTGAGGACACTGATATCGAGGAGCAGCTGGAGTCCTTTGCCCTGGCTGAGATCATCACGTACATGTGCGCTGGCCAGTATGTCGACAGGCATAATAATGCGGCCAGCCAGTCTAAGCTGCCTCCACGACTATGGCTCGCCAACATGATCCTACAGCGCAATGTGTGTCCCTTGGGGCACAAGACACAGCGGCGAGACCAGTTTCTCCAGACTTTATATACCTTCCATAGAGGCCACTGGTACTCTATCCCGGCTGTCATTTGGAGCCAGCTGCACAAGTTCTGGGATCACGTACATGGCCGTCAGACTACCACGGCCAATACTTGGGACCTCCTTTTCCCGTTCCTACTCTCCTCCATCCTCAAGAAGAAGGGGATTAAGGGGACCCACAAAGACGGGCCAGTGCGAGAGCATCCCTTCTTCGGGAAGGCTCAGTGGACACACAACATCTCGCATATGCCACGAGGACTCCTGGCACCCGCTCCAGCAGCTGAGCGAGTTAAGGAGGATTGCATGGAGACTGAGACCCCGATCATTAGCCCAGTACGTGAGGAGGACCATTCGGATATGGGACCCACTGAGTCCTAGCACTTTCTAACTGAGCTGTCCTCCTTCTGAGGTGAGGTCTCTGCTGCTACCACACTCGTGCATCAGCGCATGGACAGTTTGGAGGTACGGTTAGCACGATAGGAGGCTATGCTGCAGGCCATTCTTGATCGCCTACCTCCGACACCCGGTACCTCTTCGACTGCACCACCTGATGATCAGTAGTGAGAGGATACCACGTCTGGCTGAAGATGTTAAACTTAGCGCTCATGGGAGGCACCCCAAAGCATATCATTTTTCTTAGTTTATTTCATTTTATTATTCGTATTTCCTAGTTTATTTTTCTATCTATTACTTGTTTTCCATGTTATGTTTGTTTTTCTTTCTCTTTTTAAGGGCAGCGTGAGTACATCCAGTTAAAGTTTGGGGACGTGCTACGAGCCATGCCATCCATTAGTTCTCTATCTCCCAGGTCAGCTCATTCCATGCTATTCACACATTGGGGACAATGTGCAAATTAAGTTTGGGGGTATGGAGACATATTCACACACTCACTATGTCCCACATTTTTCTTTTTTGTTGTTATTTTCGTAGATAAATACATGTTCATCAGCGAGCTTAACACTTTGAACATATAGGCCAATAATCAAGTTTTGAACCTAGATCACTGCCCTTTAGGCATTTAAGAATTCACAAGTTTAGCTTAAACTATCACGAGCACATTAGCACATGATCATATGGGGTATGACATGTTATTTGGATTTGTATGTTTCTTTTGCTTGACTGTGAACTAGATGACCTATTAGATTGACATTTTGGCATATAAAAATAGAAAAGATTGATTAGTTCTCAAAAGAAAAAAAAATGCTCATAATGATCAATAAAAACAAAATCTTCCGCCGAGTAACTGGTCCTCTTGCCTCAGTAAGCATTGATTGTCATGTCAAAAGGTGGAAAATTCTAAGTGATCATTAAAAGAATCTTCCGCCGAGTAACTGGCCCTCTTGCCTCAGTAAGCATTGAGTGTCACGTCAAAAGGTGGAAAATTCTAAGTAGTAGCATTAAAACTAGTTAGTTTCATAGCCTTGTTGACTCGAGCTAGTAAGTCTTTAGGGGTGTCTTTACACCTAATGCCCTAAAACCATCTGGCTTGGGGGTTATTGCCTAAATGCTCATTACACGAGTCAATAAGAAAGCTTAAGGGAACTAACGTGGTAAAAATCTCGCAAATAAAAGTCTATGCCATGTTTATTGACTCTAATAGGAAGTTTGGTGAATCTTGAGTCATCGAAACACTACATGTTTGAATTTCTTGGAAGCCCAATCTTTTGTGTGCTAGTCACCACAAACTAAAGTCAAACTTGTGATGTCTTAAACTACCTCATGAATATGATTTACATTCAAAACTCTTAATCATTGCAAAAATATGTTTACACTTGTTAAGCTTGCTCATGAATGCGCATCATAGTTTTGTGTAAAATCTAGACTTTTGATTGACACTAGGAACATTAGATTTATCTATGTTTTTTTTTTCGTTTCAGTTTTTAATTTTGTATTGCTAAGGGACTAGCAATATGTAAGTTTGGGGGTGTGATAGATGCTTAAATATTCATATTTAAGCCCCCTTATTTACATTTGTTAGGTCCTTAATTACGTTAATTTGGTCTCTTTTACTCCATTTGTGTGTTTTACATGTTTTTATAGGGTTTTGGAGAAAAAGAAGCAGTTTTGGCACTTAAAGGAAGAAATCTGGAATCCCTAGAGCATTCTCTAGACAAATTGTGATCGATCGCGCCATGCAATGCGATCGAGCGCACATTGTGATCGTGCGCACACATGAAGGATCGAGTGCACACTGCGATCGAGCACAAGACATATGCGATCGAGCGCACATGTACGGGCATGAACAGTAAACTGCAAAACCCTATTTTGAAAATAAGAGAATTTTCGTTTTAGGAAGGTTTAGGAACTCATGGGTCTCTTAGGTCTTCTCAAAGACCTATAAATACACTTGTAACTCACACACATAAGACACCTCAGATAGAAAACACTTTTCTCTTTTCTTTTACTTGGAGTTGAGAGCTTGAGAGAGAATTGATGCCTCTTCTCTCGGATTTATTCTTCTCCTTTAATGTTTAGTTTATTTATATTGTTTACTTCAGATAGTATGTGTAACTAACTTTCTTATAGGGCTCGATTGAAGCCCTAGTTATGCATTCCCATATTTATATTCATTGATAAAATATTTGCCAATAGCTTTTATTATGTTACTTAACTTGATTAATGCATGTGCTTATTTAAATTCCTCATATGTATGTGTAAGGCCAACGTATGCATGTGGTATGGATAGGTTAGTTAGATCAATTTGGATGACTGAGTCATGGGTCTAACATTAGTAACAAGGGATATCTTATTCGAATACACAGGTTAATCAACATGGGAAACCGGGAGTAGATACCATGCCCTAGGTCTCATGTGGTTGTCGATTTCCATAGTACTTATGTTTTCTTAACGAACAACTCAAGCAGATACCATGCTGAATCCCTCAAGGAAGAAAAGAGTTAGAGTAGATACCATGCCTAACTCGTGGCTTAGGGAAATCAATAGCTTAAGGAGTAGATACCATGCCCTTAGGTTGGCAACCAGTAGGTATACATAATAAGACTAGTGCACTGATACCTTATACAAATTGGGAAAGTATGACTAGTGGTGGATATCAAAGCCCTGTGTCTTTATTATTATCAAATCACCTTCCAACAGTTATTTATCTCTTTTTACTTTAGAGAAACTGATTCTAAAAACAACTTTACCAATCCCTGTGGAGATGACCTTGCTTTCGCACACTATACTACACTGTTGACCTTGTGCACTTGCAAGTAAAACTAGTACAATTATTCGCCTATTTATTTAGGTATATAAACGCATAACAGAAGACTGGGCTTGACTTTCCAAAGCGTTGGATGTGGAGGCAGATTTCTTAGGCATTGTGGAAACAAATGCAGCAGTGGTGCGTTCGATCTCAGTAAGGTACGATTGATCACACTATGCTTCATTAGGTTACTGGAGAGTGCTTGTTACTAATGTGGCCACGTGTTGTCCGGTCATTAGAGGGGAGTTGTCCATGTGTCATCAGACTACTGGAGAGTGAATTACTGGCTATTCAAAGGCCCCCCACTTCCTTGAATACATTTATATGCTTAGGAAGTATAATACAACTTCGTGCCATTGATTGCGCGCTTCGATCTGTGAGGCCTAGGGTCGAGCATGTGGATTTGATTCAGAATGCTCGACCTTGGAGATATTAAGCTGAGCATTTGAGTAGGATTCAATATGCTTAGCTTTAGAGACGTGGGACCCAACATTTGAGCAGCAGTCAATATGCTCGACCTTGGAGACGTGGGATTGAGCATTTGAGCAGCGGTCAATATGCTTGGCTTAGGAGACGTAGGACCGAGCATCAGTCAATATGCTCAGCTTTGGAGATGTTGGGTTGAGAATTTGAACAACAGTCAATATACTCGGCCTTGGAGACATGTGACCGAGCGTTTGAGCAGCAGTCAATAAGTTTGGCCTTGGAGACGTGGGGTCAAGCATTTGAATAGCAGCCAATATGTTCGGCCTTAGAGATATGGGACTGAGTGTTTGAGCAGTAGTTAATATGCTCGACCTTGGAGACGTGGGATCGAACATTTGAGCAGCAGTCAATATGCTCGACCTTGGAGACGTGGGACTGAGCATCTGAGCAGCAATTGATATACTCAGCCTTGGAGACATAAGACCAAACATCTAAGTAGCAGTCAATATGCTTGGCCTTAGAGATGTGAGACTGAGAACTGAACAACAGTCAATATACTCGGCCTTAGAGACGTGGGACCAAGTATTTGAGCAGCAGTTAATATGCTCGGCTTTGGAGACATAGGACCAAGTATTTGAGCAACAATCAATATGCTTGGCCTTGGAGACGTTGAGTTGAGCATTTGAGTAGTAATCAATAATGCTCGGCCTTGGAGACATGAGATCGAGCATTTGAACATCAATCAATATGCTTAGCCTTGGAGATGTTGGGACCGTGCATTTGAGCAACAGTCAATATGCTCGACCTTGGAGACGTTGGGCCGAGCATTTGAGTAACAGTCAATATGCTCGGCCTTGGAGACATGGGACCGAGCATTTGAGTAGTAGTCAATATGCTTAGCCTTGGAGACGTGGGCTCGAGCATTTGAGCCTCAGTCAATATGCTTGGCCTTGAAGACGTTGGGCCGAGTATTTGTGCAACAATCAATATGCTCGGCCTTGGAGATCTTTTGATGAGAAGTGGGCCTGAATGGATTTTTGGGCTTACAGGGGACTCTCTTTTACTTTGGGCCCATGAAAGACGCTATTGATTTGGGTCTATGGAAGACTTTTTCTACTTTGGGCCCATGAAGACTCTTTTGTTTCAGACCCATGGGAGGCCCTTTCATTTTAGGCACACAGAAGATTTTAGGTCGTTACGAGAACATTAAATTTTAGGTCATTAAATGTTGGAGTGTGTGCTGTCATTTCGTGGAGTGTAATAGCGGCGTATGCCATTGATTCTACGCCTTCAGCAACCTTGAGGAGTGCAACAATGCCTTGGTTATGCCAAATGTCGAGTCTCTTCAGCTAGGGAAGTCTTGGGGAATGTAACAGTACCTCGTTTATGTGAAACATCACGTCTTTACAGTTGGGGAGGATTTAATTTCCCTCGTTAAGTACGCTTGAGCTTCTATACAAGGGAGGAGCTTCATCTCATGTTTTCACTTCATTTAATTTGTATCTAGAGAGAAACTTTGAGAGCCCTCAGAGTCAGCTTGAGATTGAGAGTACTCATATTCAGTTAGAGTTTTGAGTGCTTCTATCATAGGGAAGATCAAGGAGTGAGCAGATGAGGAAATTGCTTTTTTGAAGTGCTTAGAGTTATCGCGGAGATCTACCTTCAGTGAGTCTATCTGCTTCACTTTACAATGTCTTTGGTAGATAGATATCGTGATAGGCCTAATAGTGGTAGTGGTAGTGAGGATAGTGAGGCCTTATCTAAGGAGCTGAGGAAAGCCATAGGCTTGTCCCTATCTAGTGGGGATGAATCCTTAGGGAGTGGCAACACTCAGGGGGGGTCACTGGCAATGGTGCCCTATAGGGCTGAAGAAGAGGAGGAGAAGGAAGAGGATTCATCTTTTGAGGATGAAGTAGATAATGCCTTGGCCGAGCTGAGGGAGGATATGATCATGGAGGAGAGGGTATAATGGTCATTCGAGGCCAACTTTATGCCTGATAAATTGGTGGAAGGGGAGCTCGAGGTGATTAGGTGCATCTATCGCATTCTAGAGGAAAACACTCTTAGGAATGCTCAGTTTGGGGAGAGGGCTTGTGATGCCCTTAAGAACTACTCACCCCTTCAAAATATGTGTCTATGAGCAGCACATGAGGGTTAGGCTCAGGTTCCCACTCCATCCCTTCTTCTGCACGGTGCTGAGGTTTCTTTGACATAGCATTGTGTCAGCTGGTGCCCAACTCGGTGCATATAATCATGGCCTTCATTTGCATTTACTTGGATGTGAAAGGGCTTATGAATATCAACATCTTTAAAGCCTACTTCTAGATAAGCAAGCACGGTCAGCATGGATGGGCCGTGACCAGTTTCAAGGTTAACAAAGGTCTATTGAAGAATAAACCTTCCTTAATTAAGCACTGGAAGAAGTCTTTCTTCTTCGTCCAGAGTAAGAAGAGCTTTGGAGTTCCGCTGTTTTGGAGCCTGGACCGTGTAGGGAAGTGCAAGAAGCCGCACCTCCTACACCATGAGCAGGAGATGCTAAAGGTGATGGTGGCCACTTCTATTGATGTGGGCGTCCTGTACAATAATGAGGAGCTGGCGAAGTAGAGAGTGGTATACACTTAGGCCTCATGCTTTACTTTTTCATACTGTGTTCTTTATTTTTCCTTTACTTTTTATTTTCTGTTTCTTAGTCACTCATACTTGTGTTTTTTGTTGAACAGAGATGGAAGCTACAGCTAGAGCCAGTGAGCGAACGAGGAAGATAACCCAAGAGAAGAAGAAGGCTGCCCAAGCTGCTTCTCAGCTCGTGCAAGCCTAAGATTCGAGAAAGTGGCTGCCAGCCCCCTCTCCCATCTGTATCGATATGGAGAACCTGCCAAGCTCTCTCTTGAGCCGAGGGATATCTCAGCCTGCCCCAACTCGAGCAGATACGACCTTTGTCTTCATCCCAGGGGGCTCCCTCTAGGGCTGAGATCTTTATGCCCAAAGATGGACGATTCGGTCTTCGTTTACCCAGGGTGGCTCGGGAGCACCTCGTCTTGGGGATCCCGCCTCGTGATATGATTGAGCTTTCGAGGAAGTCGATCGAGGGCCTTTGCTCTATGGCTACATTTTTGGCATATCAGGTAAACGTTTCTGCCTTGGTTTTTATTTGCGATTTTTCCTGTTCTTCGGTAGCTTACCTTTCTCTATTCTGTTTCAGTTAAGCGTGGTGTAGGCAGTATTATCACGTCGCTGCTTAGACATCGCCAAAAGGCTGACTCGGTGCCAACAAAAACTGGATAAGAGTTGTGAACTTGTCCAGTTGCTACAGGGGTTCTTCGATGGGGCTAACTGGGCCAAGACGGAGGCCGTAGAGGAGAGAGAAGCCTACACCGAGAGAGGGATGCTGTCGTGGCCTCCGAGCCAAAGCTAAGGAAGAAGGTAGCGGAGCCCATGAGAAGGGCCGTATAGGAGGCCTTAGCCACTTTTAAAGATTTCACCTCCTACTGAGGGGCCGATGAGGAGGAGGTTGGGCTTAAGTTCTTTGAGGGCTTTTGGGAGGCCAAGAAGAGGGCTGAGGCTCTTTATCCTCAGGTCGACTTCTTGACCCTCGAGCTCGGCACTTCTAGGGATGAGGAGGGGGCTGTGGTTGGCAGCTAGGAAGAGGCTCAGCCAAGCGATGCCGTGGTGGATGCTGTGTCTGAAGGGGAGGTTGCCCCTTGAGGATTCTTTATAGCTCTCTTTTCCTTTTTTTTTTTTTTTGTAAATTAAGGCCAATAATGAATTCCTTTACATGTAATGATATATTTTCTTAATGAGATTTCTAGCTTCATTTTTCTTCTCATTGTCACCTCTTGTAAACTTTGACACTTATGTTTTAACACTAACTTTTTCATTAACAACCAAGGTGTTAATGAGTTACACTTGAGAGGCGTACACTATTGGTAAAATTTGTGGAGATTCTCCACGTTCCAAGTGCGGGGGATGGACTTGCCATTCAACTCATCAAACTCGAAAGTGCCAGTTCGGCATACCCTTTTGATGCGATACGGTCCTTCCCTGTTTGGATGAGCTTCCCTGTTTCTCGAGGACAAGATATTTCATTTTTTCATAGAACGAGATCACGTAGCTTGAAGCTTCTATCTCGAACCCGAGAGTTATAGTACCTAGCCACCTTCTACTAATAGGTGACTAATCGAATTTGGAATTTATCCTTGGCTCCGTCGATAAGATCAGCATTCATCCGTAAGGCGTTTTCGTTGTTAGCTTGCTTAAAGTTCTGTACTCGTAACTAGAGCACCTTGACTTCTAAGGGGATGATCGCTTTGTAACCGTATGCCATGAAAAGAAGTTTCTCCCGTGGGTGTTCGAGCGGTGGTTCGATAGGCCCAGAGTACGTTCGGAAGATGGTTGGTCTATTACTTGTCAGTTTCATCTAGTCTTTTTTTATGCATTGTAGAAGTGTCCGGTTGGTCACCTCAGCTTGCCCGTTAGCTTGTGGATACCCTACAGAGGAGAATCGATGCTCGATGCAGAGCTCTTCCTAGAATGCCCAGAATCGGGTGCTATCAAACTATTAACCGTTATCAGTGACCAGTATCCGAGGTATGCCGAACTGAGACACTATGGACTTCCAGATGAAACTTCTAGCTTGGTGATCTGTTATGCTGGCAAGTGGTTCCGCTTCTACCCACTTGGTGAAGTAATCTATTGCTACGATAAGATGTTTTCTTTAGCCAAGCGCCCCGGTGAAGGGTCCATCCCCCATATGGAGAACAGAAGTGGACTCATGATCGAGGTAAGAGGGTTTACTGGTCGGTAGGGCACACGGGAATATTGTTGACAACTTCTGCACTTCTTGACTAATTCCGTGGCATCTTTTTGCATTTTGGGCCAGTAGTACCCTTAGCGGAGCACTTTAAAGGCTAAATCTTGACTTCTTAGGTGATTTTCGTATATGCCTTTGTGAACCTCTCGAGGAGCGTGATTGGCTTTGGTGGGCCCGAGACACCTCAGATAAGGTGTCATAAGGCCTCTCTTGTATAACCGTTCATATATGATCGTGTATCGGGAAGCGCGAAAGATGAATTTCCTAGCTTCACTTTTATACTCAAGAAGTTAACCATCACGCAAATAGTGGAGGATCGAGTCCACCCATGTTTATCTTTTAGTTACTGGTAACACAGGTATTTCATTGATGCTGTGGATGGCAAGAGTCTCGAGGCATACGACTTAGGTTGGCTTGGAATGGCAAGAGAAACCGAATCGGGTTAGAGCATCAGCCTTCGAGTTCTCCGCCTGAGGAACCTGAGTTATCCGGAACATTCTGAATCTCTTTGCGAGTTCCCTAGCCTTCTTAAGGTATCAGAAAATCTTCTCCCCTTGGGCTCCGAACTCTTCGTTCATCTGATTCACCATTAGTTGTGAGTCACTGTATGCATCCAGGGCCTCGACGGCCATTGCTTTCGCCAACTTTATTCCGACAAGTAATACCTCGTATTCAACTTCATTATCGAAGTCTCTAAACCCAAAACTTAGGGACGTACTCAATGGTGAATCTATCTGGACTACAAAGGATAAGCCCAGACTTGCTTCCGACATTGTTGGAGGAACCGTCAGCATGAAGGGTCCACTGCGGAAATTGCTCGGCCACCTCCGGCTCCGAGGTTTGGTCCAGATTCCCCTAGAGTGTTTTCTCCACAATGAAGTATACGAGGTCTTGAGCCTTGATGGTATTTCGAGGATGATACCGGATATTAAACTCCCCGATCTCTATAGACCACTTAACCAACGTCCTAGAGATGTTCGAGTTGTAAAGCACTTATCTCAGCGGCTGATGTGTTAAGAGGACAATGGTGTGTGCTTGAAAATATGGTCGAAACTTCCATGCTATGATTAAGAGAGCATACGCTATCTTTTCTATCGGGAGGTATCGTACTTCCGCATCATGGAAGATTTTGCTGACATAGTACATGGGTTTTTGGACACCCATATATTCCCAAATCAGAACGGAGGCTACTACCTCCTGCCCGACCGATAAATATAGGAAGAGTTCCTCGTCCGTGACAGGTTTGGTTAAAAGTGGAGGCGAACTCAAATATTCCTTTAGTTTTTTTAAGGGTCTTTGACAGTCTTTAGTCCAGGCGAAGTCTTTCGTCTTCCTAATGGCTCTGAAGAAGAAAAGGTATTTCTCTGCAGATTTTTACATGAAACGATTGAGCACCGCTACATGCTTCGTCATTCGTTGTACTTTCTTTATCGTCTGAGGGGTGTCATACCGATGATAGCCTTGATCTTCTCTGAGTTAGCTTCTATTCCTCTTTGAATGACCATAAAGCCAAGGAACTTCCCCGAAATGACTTTAAATACGCACTTTGCGGGGTTTAGCTTCGTCTGATGATGCTAAAGCACCTTGAATGCCTCCTCTAGTCAGATTTGTGGTCTTTGGCATTGACGCTCTTGACCAACTTGTCGTCCACATATACTTCCATGTTTCTTCTGATCTGTCCGCAGAAGATCCTGTTCACCAACCTTTGATAAGTCGCTCTAGCGTTTCTTTTAGCTCGAATGGCATGACCTTGTAACAGTATAGCCTTTGGCCTATGAAGAAGTGTTATTTTCTCCTGGTTAGGCTCATATATGAAGATCTGGTTTTAGCCAGAGTAGGCATCCATGAAAGTTAGGAGCTCGTGGCCCGAGGTGGCATCAATTAGTAAATCGATCTGTGGTAGATGAAAGCTATCTTTTGGGTAGGCTTTGTTCAGGTCCGTGAAGTCGATGCAGATTCGCCACTTGCCGTTGGGCTATCTAACCACCACTACGTTGGATACCCAATTAGAGTAATCTGTTTCCTGGATAAAGCCAGCTGCGAGTAACTTGTCCACTTCGGTTTTGATGGTGACTTGCCGCTCGTTGGCGAATAACTTCTTCTTCTGAATGACCAGCTTATGGATTGGGTCCCCATTTAGCTAGTGCATGATGACCTCGGGCATATCCAAGGTCGACCATGCAAACAAATCTTGATTCTTCCATAGAAGGGAGATGATGGACTTTTTGAGGTCCTCGAGGAAACCAGAGCGAATTTTAGCTGTTTAGGAGATGTCTTCACTGAGAGAGACAGTGGTCAGCTCCCCTATAGGTTGGCCTCTTGGGGTTTTTATCTTATCTCTAAGGTCTTCCACTTCGAGGGGCAAGGCCTCTATCTTTTTTTTTTCTCTCACAGCTTTCAGATAACAGGACCTAGAGATCTGCTGGTTTCTTTTGACTTCACCCACTCCATCGTCGGTAGGGAACTTCATCTCTAGATGGTAGGTGGAGACGACCACCTTTAGTTTGTTGAGAGTGGATCTGCTGAGGATCACGTTGTAGGACGACGGTCGTTTGACTACCATGAAGGTAGTTTGCACAGTAGTAGTCTGTGGGGCTGTCCCTGCGGTGATCGAAAGAGTTATGCTACCTTCAGCAAACACCAGGGCCCCCGAAAAGCCGTACGGTGGGGTAGAGATCGGTTCTAGTTGACTATCTTTCAACTGCATCTACTAAAAAGTGTCATAAAACAAGATGTCTGCCGAACTCTCATTACCCACCAAGATGCGTCTAACGTCGTGGTTGGCTATTTGAAGGATGACTACTATGGCATCATCGTATGGGGTCTATACTCTATCTAGATCATCGCCCATGAAGGAGATCGTCTGGTTCGTATTCCTTCGCTTATGAGGCCTGTTGACGGATGCCACAGACCTGGTTTATGCCTTGCTGTTCTGCCCCGAGTACCTCTAGCGGCGGGGCTGCTAAAAATTGTTTTGATAATTTTGGTTACTGTGATGTCTTGGCCTCTCCGATTAGGCTCTCTTCTTTTCGGACTTGGACGCTTTCAAGGAGGTTGATGCTTTCGGTTTGGATTAGAGGGACGTTAGAGACTTCTCCTGGGTAGGTCGGGCATTCCTCCTTACCGCAATCTGGTAAACTCTTTCAAGTTCCCTAAATTGATGAAGGCCTCAATCTATTGTTTCTAGGCATGAAACTCCTTAGTATTGTGCCTATGGTTTCTATGGAATCGACACTACTTGCTCTGATCTTCGTTGAGGTGCTGTGGTCTCGGGGGCCATTGGAGGATTACCCTGTCTTGAAGCTACATTAGGACATTTATCCTAGATGTGTTGAGAGGAGTGACACTTTTGAAATAGGCGGGGCCCTGGTACCTGCCTTCACGGTGGGGGGTTTTTGGTCATCCCGTTATGAGGGTCGTTGGTATCTTTTCTCTTTTTCTCAATCTCTCTTTCCCTTTCTCTCCGTTGAGGTGCTGCGGTATCGGAGGCCACTAGAGGATCACCCTGTCTTGAAGCTGCATTAGGATATTCTTTTCTGTATGCGTTGAGAGGAGTGAGCTCTCGAAATGGGAGGGGGCTTGGTATCTACCCTCGAGGTTGGGGTTTTTAGTCAACCCGTGAGGGTCATTAGTATCTTTCTTCTTCTTCTTCTTCTCCGTCTCCTAGTCCCTTTCTTTTTAGAAAGCTTGGTCATCTTCCTCTAGTATGTATTTCTCTGCTCGGGTCAAGACCTTGCTCATGTATTTAGGCGGTCACCTGGTGAGCTTGGAGCTAAAGATTTTGGACCTTAGTCCATTTTTGAATGCTAGTATCTGAACGTTGGGATCAAGGTCAAGGATCTCTCAAGCGGCAGCATTGAACCTTGATATGTAGGCTCAAAGCCTCTCCCATGGTGCTAAATGATGTTGAATAGGCTCTTTGGGGTCTTTTTAGGTCCCTTGTTGCTGAGAAAATGGGACGCAAAAGCGTAGCTGAGCTCTTTGAAAGTGTATATGCTTCCTAGTTTCAACCAGGAATACCACGTATCGTCATAGGGCTTGATTTGCGACATTCAAAAATTTAGCGGGATGGGGCTTTAAGGACTTCTTGTGTGAATGCTGGGTCCTGGACGTTGAGTTCATCCAGGACGCTATGATTTCGACACTTGAATGCTTAATTGATTTTTTCTTCCATTTCCTCGATTTGTCTGTCTAGGCCAAGGTTGCTTCTGGAAGAGGAGCCTCATTTGAACTTACTGATGTGAGGTGGTGAAGA
Source organism: Bretschneidera sinensis (assembly GCA_023935145.1). Classification (NCBI taxonomy): domain Eukaryota; kingdom Viridiplantae; phylum Streptophyta; class Magnoliopsida; order Brassicales; family Akaniaceae; genus Bretschneidera; species Bretschneidera sinensis. The sequence goes on along the minus strand of CM043697.1, from coordinate 56,970,880 downwards.
CTCCGTCGTGGAACGATTGTCAATGGGAAGCCCATGACTAGGAGGGCTAGCTTGCCCAAGGGCGAGGCGAGGAGATAGGGGTGAGGGTTTTCGACCCCTTCTCTGGACTTTGGCGGCCAGGTCTGTCGCTAAGCGAAAGAGCTCTAGGAACTGCACTTGAATAATTAGAACAGCGAGATGTGCTGAGCAGTTCCTCGAAGATTTTTGGGCTGGTCAACCTCCGTGTGGTGAGAGCGTTGTGCTCCCGAAAGGGTCCGCGGGTCGCAGCCAAAGGTCTTATGCTCGGACATAGTAGGGAACCTCGAGCCAAACCACTAGTTATGGACACTGTTTTGTGTAGGTGCAGCGCTGGTCCTGAAGACTCCCATACCGGTGTTCCTGGTGGTGTTTTTCAGCGGCATGGAAACATATGAGTTCTTTAGATTTCTTTGCTTCTATTGCTTTACGAGAGATTGGTTTTTTCCCACGGACAGCGCCAATCTGTTGATGCTGAAAATCTGCTGTTGAGATGGAGGTTTTATATTCTACGGTTTGCATAAAGAAAGAGGGGTGAACTAAAGAATCGCCATAGGAAAGAGGGGGTGGTGCCTCCGAGGACTCTCCGATGCCAATGTCAGTGCAAGGTTTTTGGGAAAATGGAGAGTTGGGGCACTAATGTTTCAGTGATAAGCTTGAATTTTTAGATGTGATTAGATTCACATACCTTGGGCATTTTATAGTGGTTTAGGGGCAAGTTGACCACGTGCTTGGGATGGAGTGATCCTTGAGATCCAGCTTCTCCGGCGAAGGGTCTTGTCGCGTGTTCAGGGACTATTCAATCTCTGAAATCACGTTTACACTTTTGGCATGTGAGGAGTCTGTGAATGACGAGCTTCATCACTTGCTCGTCCACGTGTCGTCCAGTCATTAGAGGGGAGTTATCCATGTGTCATCAGGCTATTGGAGAGTGTCTGTTACTAATGTGGACACATGTCGTCTGGTCATTGGAGGGGAGTTGTCCATTTGCCATCAGGCTACTCGAGAGTGAATTACTGGTTATATCAAAATACATATAAATGAAGTTGTAAATATTTACCTACCTTTTTCTTTTTCGACAAAAAGTAAACATGTAGTACTCTTCTCATGTTTTAGCCTTTCTGAATTTTCTTTGTTGCATAATATTCTACATGTTGCGCTGGTCCTGAAGACTCCCATACCGGTGTTCCTGGTGGTGTTTTTCAGCGGCATGGAAACATATGAGTTCTTTAGATTTCTTTGCTTCTATTGCTTTACGAGAGATTGGTTTTTTCCCACGGACAGCGCCAATCTGTTGATGCTGAAAATCTGCTGTTGAGATGGAGGTTTTATATTCTACGGTTTGCATAAAGAAAGAGGGGTGAACTAAAGAATCGCCATAGGAAAGAGGGGGTGGTGCCTCCGAGGACTCTCCGATGCCAATGTCGGTTTTTGGGAAAATGGAGAGTTGGGGCACTAATGTTTCAGTGATAAGCTTGAATTTTTAGATGTGATTAGATTCACATACCTTGGGCATTTTATAGTGGTTTAGGGGCAAGTTGACCAAATGCTTGGGATGGAGTGATCCTTGAGATCCAGCTTCTCCGACGAAGGGTCTTGTCGCGTGTTCAGGGACTACTCAATCTCTGAAATCACGTTTACACTTTTGGCATGTGAGGAGTCTGTGAATGACGAGCTTCATCACTTGCTCGTCCACGTGTCGTCCAGTCATTAGAGGGGAGTTATCCATGTGTCATCAGGCTATTGGAGAGTGTCTGTTACTAATGTGGACACATGTCGTCTGGTCATTGGAGGGGAGTTGTCCATTTGCCATCAGGCTACTCGAGAGTGAATTACTGGTTTTATCAAAATACATATAAATGAAGTTGTAAATATTTACCTACCTTTTTCTTTTTCGACAAAAAGTAAACATGTAGTACTCTTCTCATGTTTTAGCCTTTCTGAATTTTCTTTGTTGCATAATATTCTACATGTTGCGCTGGTCCTGAAGACTCCCATACCGGTGTTCCTGGTGGTGTTTTTCAGCGGCATGGAAACATATGAGTTCTTTAGATTTCTTTGCTTCTATTGCTTTACGAGAGATTGGTTTTTTCCCACGGACAGCGCCAATATGTTGATGCTGAAAATCTGCTGTTGAGATGGAGGTTTTATATTCTACGGTTTGCATAAAGAAAGAGGGGTGAACTAAAGAATCGCCATAGGAAAGAGGGGGTGGTGCCTCCGAGGACTCTCCGATGCCAATGTCGGTTTTTGGGAAAATGGAGAGTTGGGGCACTAATGTTTCAGTGATAAGCTTGAATTTTTAGATGTGATTAGATTCACATACCTTGGGCATTTTATAGTGGTTTAGGGGCAAGTTGACCAAATGCTTGGGATGGAGTGATCCTTGAGATCCAGCTTCTCCGGCGAAGGGTCTTGTCGCGTGTTCAGGGACTACTCAATCTCTGAAATCACGTTTACACTTTTGGCATGTGAGGAGTCTGTGAATGACGAGCTTCATCACTTGCTCGTCCATGTGTCGTCTAGTCATTAGAGGGGAGTTATCCATGTGTCATCAGGCTATTGGAGAGTGTCTGTTACTAATGTGGACACATGTCGTCTGGTCATTGGAGGGGAGTTGTCCATTTGCCATCAGGCTACTCGAGAGTGAATTACTGGTTATATCAAAATACATATAAATGAAGTTGTAAATATTTACCTACCTTTTTCTTTTTCGACAAAAAGTAAACATGTAGTACTCTTCTCATGTTTTAGCCTTTCTGAATTTTCTTTGTTGCATAATATTCTACATGTTTCACGTTGTTAGATCTATGATGAATTATAGAAGAATATTTTTTTATGTAATATGTTTGAATTATTTTTTAAAATTTAAAAACATTAAACCGACCCAAATCGATTCTATCGAGTTGGTCAGGTCACGGGTTGGATTGAGAGTTTTTTCAACCCAACACTAAATAGGGGCAGAGTCGAAAAAGTCAGTTTAGGAGAATGGTTTTAGTAATTATACTGAAAGTGATCTAATATGTATCCTAACATGAATTTTTTTTTCCCTTTAATTTAGGGAGGGAGGGGCGTAAACCTAAAAAAATTGCACTTTAGGCCACCATTGCTATCGAGTAAGATATAGTATTTAAGTTAACCCAATCCAAACCCATTAATAATCACCCATACTAATAACAATAACAACACATTTATTATGAAATTACCATCACGACTGTCTTGTCTTGTCTTGTCTTGTCTTAGCATTACTAGGAAGATGTTTTTATTTTTTTGATTGGTAAGGGAACATGTTTTTATGGATTGCCTTATATAGCAAAAATGGATAGGTTAGTAAATCTTGGGGATTTTAGAGTATATTAGGGAGCTAGGGATAGTTTTACATCCTGGATATTGAGGTTACTGGAACACCTAGATAAGAAAGCAATGGCGTTCTTTTTTGCAACAACATGGATGATTTGGAATAATAGAAATAATATTCTAGTTGAAGGGAAGCACTTGAATCCATTGCAGATTGCAAGCACAACAATGAAGTTCCTGAGGCAGTGGCAACTTCCAAGAATGGTATGTGTTAAAATCAATGTTGATGGAGCAGTGAAGAACAACGATGGATTGGGATGGAAGCTAATGTTCGTGATGGAGAAGGGAATTTTCTAGGCATGAAAGTACAGTTTCTTCATTACTTTGTAAGAATTGTCATAAAATAATTCATCCCAAAGATCATCCATAACAGGATTATAAAACTCCTAATGAACATGATTAATTGATCAATTTCATATAAACATACATGTTTTGGACGCCATGATGAATCGCACAACGAAAATCAAAGATCCTTACGTAGTCACAAGAACAAGAATGTCGAATCTTGAAGTGATTAGTAGAAAGTAAAATAAACTTGACTTTTCCCCTTCTTTTTATCTTGTTAACTGGCTTTTTGATAAAATAGAAGTATTGTATAGTTATGTTAGAACCTGAGGAAGAGACCTAGCCATAAACCTTTATATATTATACCAAGGGACTGCTCATCAAAAGCCTAATGGGCTACTACAACCCACATTAGCCAATCCACACTTAACACATAAAGAAGTTTGGCTCAACTAATAGATCACCTTATATAGGCTCTCTTAATTCTTACCAATAGATCAATTACTTAGCATTTTTAATAAAACCCAAAATCCACAATTAATGTAAACTCACCTTCATAAGAAAATTTCAACATTCTCCCACTTAGGCAATATTAGTTATGGTTAGTTTTAGAAAATAAATTTATCATTTTAAAATGACTCTCAGGATAAGATAACAATAAAATTTTATGTGTGCACACTTTTAAAAACAAAACGATTAGTTTAAAGACTACTCTAAGTGTCAATCTGGTCCAATAAAGCCTTTAAACTCGAACCATGGCGATAACTGCATAATTGAGTGGCATAAGACCTTCTATGGTTACATGAGCTAATCAATATAGATTTAGTGTGGTAGTGTGGGAAGAAAGTTAGTATCCTTATGTGATCTCAATATGCCAATCTTACGTGTTAGTCATTATTTTCTCTTCCTTAAAGTAGCATAAGTATACTTAGAGAAAATCTTTATGGTTCTAATAACGAACCCGTATGTCTCAATAGCAACTCAACATCTTGAGATAACCTTTATGTGTCAAGAGACATATACACAAGGCTTTAATTTTAAATGAATACCAAAAGCCTTTATGCTTAAGACTAACACATGTCATAACATATACATCAAATATCCACATGCACTATAAATTAATATAAAAAACCGTAGAGATATCAAACTGTATATAATCGAATGGCATGTGATATATATTAATCAAAGTACATCACTAGGAAATGTAAGTAACTGATATGATCCACGCCAAGAACTAAGAAATTGATGGATCAAGAAGACTTCCAAGATCATCTAGAAGCAGATTTATGTGAGACCGCGACCTGTTGCTTATATTGAAGCAAGAACCTTGGTATAATGAAGACTGAGACCACGACCCGTTGCTTATATTAAAGCAAGAACCTTGGTATAATGAAGACACCACAATCAATTATGAAAGGATTGATTGATAAGTCGAAGATGAACGCCATGGAAACTCCGATAAGTTCAAAAGTTCTAAAAGAACCAAAGAGAATTTTCTCTCCAAAAGTATGAATCAAATCTTAATTCTCTTATTCCAAAAAGTAATAGCTATTTAAATACATAAGAAATTCATCCTCAATTAGGAATAGGAAACAAACCTAAATAGAATTTTGGTAACCTAAAAAATCGAAATAAGGAAAGTACCTAACTTGACATGCAAGCCTTACAATTTAGCAATTAAATTAATAAGGAAATAATTAAGAAAAGGTAATAAGGAAAATTATAGCTAGCCATATTCCTTTTCTAGACTTCCCAAAAATGAGTAAGTCTCTAATTTTGGGAAAACTAAGTTTTAATTCACAATCTTGAGTTGTTAGATTATTCCAAAGCTTGAATCATGGAAACACATCCTTGTGGATCACGTATAGCATCATCCTTGGGCCCCTAAAGATGGTTTTTAGCCCAAATGTATTGAATCAGCCCATTGAGAGTTTCCTTGAACCTTTTAGGTCGAGGCCTTATAACTGGACCAATTGGAACTTGAATAGTATCTGCCTCCCATTTGTTAATCGTGTCCTCATCATTCCCCTCCTCTTGAAAAGGATTTGTCCTCAAATCATCACTTACATCAAAAGGGCTTAAATCAGAAACATTGAAAGTGGCATTAACATTGTACTCACCTGGCAAATCTAATTTGTATGCATTGTCATTGATATGCTCAAGGACTTGAAAAGGCCCATCTCTTTTAGGAAGTAACTTTGAACACCTTTGTGCTAAAAAAATTTCTTTCCTCGTGTGTAACCAAACCCAATCTCCGGGTTGAAAAATCAGCTGTCGGTGACCTTTGTTAGCTTGTTTTGCATATTGTTCCGTTTTCCTCTCAACGTTTAGTCTTGTCTTCTCATTTATTTGCTTAAAAAATTCAGCCTTTTTCTTTCCATCCAAGTTAGCATGTTCAGACATAGGTAATGGCGTTAAATCCAAAGGAGTTAAAAGATTAAAACAATAAACAATTTCAAATAGTGAAAACTTAGTAGCAGAATGAACAGTATGATTATAAGCAAACTCAACATGTAGTAAACACTCTTCCCAAGTTTTGATGTTCTGTTTAATAATAGCCATCAACAAAGTTGACAAAGTCCTATTCACTACTTCAGTTTGACCATCAGTTTGTGGGTGACAAGTAGTAGAGAATAATAGCTTAGTCCCTAACTTACACCACAAAGTCTTCCAAAAGTAACTCAAGAACTTAGCATCTCTATCTGAAACTATTGTTCTAGGCATACATGTAATCTTACAATTTCTCTAAAGAACAAATTAGCAATATTGGAAGCATCATTAGTTTTGTGACATGGAATAAAATGTGCCATCTTAGAAAATCTATCCACAACCACAAAAATTAAATCTCTACCACATTTAGACCTAAGTAAACCTAACACAAAGTCCATCGAAATATCTATCCAAGGCTCACTAAGAATGGGCAGTGGCGTGTATAAACCATGGGGTTATACTCGAGATTTTGCCTGCCTATATGTGACACATCTACCACAAATTCTCTCAATATCTCTTTTCATGTGTGGCCAATAGAAGTGTTCTTGTAAAATGGCTAAGGTCTTAGAAACTCCAAAGTTACCCATTAAACCCCCTCCATGGGATTCCTTTACTAACAAATCACGTAAAGAGCAATTCGGTACACACAATTTATTCTCCCGAAATAAGAAACCCTCGTGCCTAAAGAACATACCCACTGCGTTTTTCTCATAAGCCCGAAACCCCTCACAAAGGTGTCTGAAGGATACAACTCTTCAATCTACTCAAAACCAAGTAATTTTTCATCTAGAGTAGAAATTAATACGTACCTTCGAGAAAGTGCATCTGCAATGATGTTTTCCTTACCTTGCTTGTATCGAATGACATATGGAAATGTCTCAATGAATTCTATCCATCGTACATGTCTCCTACTCAACTTGTGTTAACCTTTTAAATGCTTCAAGGACTCATGATCGGTGTGAATCACGAACTCCTTAGGCCAAAGATAGTGTTGCCATGTTTCCAATGCTCGAACCAATACATAAAATTCTTTATCATAAGTAGGGTAGTTTAAAGCTACTCCACTTAATTTCTCACTGAAATATGCGATTAGTCTTCCTCCTTGCATAAGAACTGCGCTGATACCCAAGCCTGAAGCATCATGATTACACTCAAACTAATACACGGTTATTGTGTATAGTTGAGGTGTCGATCCCATGAGGAAAAGCGATCCACAAAGGAAAAGTGCAAACCTTAACACGAACGATAACAATCAAGTGAGAAAATATGAATTTTGATAATGAAGTGATTGTGAGAAAATTGTGTAAATAGATTGAAGAATATAATAAAGGAACAACAAGGTTCCGAGAATCCACCCCAGGTTCGTTGCCTTATTCCAATCTTGATTCAGTTGTTTTTATCTCGATTGCAAGTTTCACATCCCAAACAGGCAATCGACAAATATTTAATCAAAGCATATGTAAATCCTAATATAATTGATATGAATTACTCTTTACTTTTGATTTAAGCACATATGACATATCCTATAGATTTATCAAGAAATGACAATATATCTTAATGACAATATCGCAGTAATGGACAAATCTAAAAGATAAATTTACTGGACTCAATCACATCTAAACAATCTTGACATAAGAAGAGCATGACTAGACTTATACCGAGGAGAAAGATATAATCACCGGATTAAGAGAAAATCTTCTAATTAAATTAAAGAGTAAATCATAACAATGTTTTGACAATAAATCCCAACTACAACTGAATCAATAAAGGAAAATGAGAACAACTACACCTAGGGATTTATCCCTTCGCCTTGCTTGGAGATTAGTTGGCCATGGAGTTCATGCTTGAACACTTTGAAGAGTGTGGCAGCCTTCTTGTGTTTTCCAGCCTTAATGATGTTCTTTTCTCAAACCCTAAGTGATCTATTTATAAAACAAAAGGTCCAAGGGTGTTTTCGGGTTTAAACCATCATTAAAGTCCTAAGTAGGTCATGACACGGAGTAGGGGATCGTGTGCGTGCCGTGGCTCACACTTACTCGCGTCACGGCTCAGCCTTTTCTTTATTTCCTTCACTTTCTGGAAGCCATGACCCTGCCTGTTCTAGGCCATGGCTCTACCTTTTCCTTATTTCCTTCACTTTCTGGAGGCCGCGGCTCTGCCTGATGGCATCCTTGCTCTTTTAGGCTTAGTTCTAGAGGCTGAGGCTTAGACTTCTTCAGGCCACAGTGCACATACTTAAGACTTGATTTCTCTTCATTTTGTCCTTTCGCATCCACTCCTTCACTCGAATGTGCATCAAAGCATTGTGCTTTAAGCTATGATGGCTTTCCATCTCTTTTGAACTCAAGGTACCTGAAAATGCACCGAAATAAGTCAATGATCCAAGAATGCCACTTTAGAGTTATTAAGGTATAAAAGTGTAATTCAAACCTCGATCAACCCTAAAATACTAACAAATAAGTATTGTTACGATGCATTTTATGACTCTCATCAAGCGACAACAAGACAAAAAAAAAATGAATTCCATGGTAATAATGAAAACAAAGTAAAGCAATGTTAGTGCACAACCAAGAGTAATTCACTTTTTTGTCTCAAAAATCGTACATAACACACAACACATAGAATCATTAAATATCACTAAAGTCCAAAAGTAATCCAAACATCAATCTTAAAATTGTTATCGACTCTTAACATCCATCTTACCACAATCCATTAATCCGAACACCCGGATGATTTTATGCATAACATTCATGAATACAAGTCTTGGCCTCTAAAATATTTAATTTGTGTGACATCAATCACAAAAAACAAGCTCCATAGGCTCACTTTTCAAATCACTCTCCACTATTGTAGAAAAATCACACTACCTTGGATCAATAGGTCTTTAATAAGCTTGTAACGTTACACTAAGGTAAAGGTTAAGAAAGAATGGGAAGGTTTTAACAAATAAAAGAACTTAATCTCTTAGTTTTAAACACAACTTTCTTTAAGCACTGGATAACCTTACTTCAACACCCAACTCTTTCAACCATTTTTCAAGCATTTTTCTCAATAAATCACCACTTTTTTTTTCTTTTCTTCTTTCTTTGCCATAATTCACTTCTCTTTTTTTATTTTTTTATTTTGGCATAAGACCATTCACCTTCTTTTTCATTCTTTTATTTTTCTTTTCTTTTCCACAACCTCAAACTTATCTCCTTTAATGTACTTGGGTTATGGTAGTAATATTTTTTCATATTTTCATCCTTACTCATCTCAAGTGCTTCTCAACAAATGTGTATGACTAAGTTCTTTTAAAAGAAAGGTAAGGATAGAATATTTTTAGGCTCATAAAGGTGAGTAAATTGGTTATCAAAAGAAACAAGGCTCAAATTCTTTTCCAAGAAAAAGGCTCAAACAGGTGACTAGCAATAGATATAGGAGGGGTAAGTTCAAAACGCTCAAACGGTGTAAAAATGGCCTACATCATATCCTAAGTAGTGTGTATTCTAAGAATTTGCCTCAAGTGATTATCAAATAAGTTCTAGAGCTTGTCGAGACCGCAAAAGTATTCACAAAACAATCACACATAAAACTTCTCTAAATGTTTTAGACTAAACATGCAATCTTACCGCAATCTAGAGTCTCAAACCAAATGAAGATTGATATTTAAATTATTCTTAAACCGAAGCAACATTTAACTTCTTCTAAATGCTATATACTATCTCAATTATGCTCATATCATTGACATGTGAATTAACTCGAAGGCTTAACATAAAGTATGCTAAAAACAAACAAAAAGGGAAAATGACACCAAGTAGTTCAATGGAAAAAAGAAATATGTTTCCTCCACCCCCAACTTAAAAATTGCATTGAACTCAATGTGAAAGAAAAGGTAAAGGAAACTCCCTTTGTAAGCAAAAATGCACAGAAGCTGAAAATTATGCACCATCATTTGAACTACATGTCATGCTTCTTGCTGAAATTTCGATCTATAACATAGAACAAAACAAACAAAAAGAAAGCAACTACGGTGTAACATTAAGATTCCCACCGTATGTTAGGTTAACACATGAAATGGAAATAAATAAAAACTAAAATAAAGTACGAAAAACAAAATAAAATAATGAAAAGAAAGACACAACAAATGTTAGTACAGTTATCCGATAATAATAAAATAAAATAAAATAAAAGGGAACAAACAAGATATAACCCAAAACTAATCTTCTATGTCTTCATCCTCCTTTTCATTTTCTTCATTCTCTTCACCTTCCTCTAGAGTTGGATCAAAAGACGAACTCGGATAGGGTGGCAAAGTGGGAAAGTGATCCATGTCGCAACCAGTAGTGGAGGCAAGGTGTTGGTACATCTGACCAAAAGAAAAGTATACTCCCGCCTGATAATCAGCTTGCCTAGCCAAGAATCGTTCTTGACGATCAAATCTATCATGCAAGAATTTCTGATGCTCGTTAGAACAAATCTCTAAATGCTCAAGGCGCTCTGCAACAGTGAAATGCCTAGGGGAAGAAGGGGTTGCAATCGCTACTCTCTCTCCCGAAACTGGCGGCCTTGAGGCTTTAATCAGAGTGAGCATGCCATCATCGATGGGCTTCTTTGGTTGCTGGGTGTCCTCATCAGGACTGTACTGGACTCCAGCTTAGATGCATAATTGGGTAATTAAGGAAGGGAAATACAATCCAAGCTTTTGTTGAATAGTATGTATGATAGAATTAAATATGATCTGGTCCACATCAATAGTCATGCCCATCAAAATGGCATAAATCAGAACAACTCTCTTAACAGTAAGGTCACTATAGTGGGTAGCAGGCATCAACCTCTGACATACAAAATATTTCCAAGCTCAAGCATTGACAGTCAGAGAAGTACTAGGCAAGGTTATAGGGGTATCACCCGTCATTTTCCATGTAGTACTCAGAATACAGAGAGTTTTACAAATCTCTTCATAATTAATATTAGACGCATATGCACTATACTCACTATTTTCTATGTCAGGTAGCCCGTAGAATCTATTGATAGATGTGCTGCTAAAAGAAATTGTTTTTCCTCTCACCCTCACTTTACCATTCCTATGTTCTTCTGCATTAGCATAGAATTCTCTAACCACATTTGTGAGGGAATAAGATTGTTGTCTAGCAAATGTACCCTAATGCCTATCAATAATCAATATAAACAAGGTTGGGTTCCCCCTCTCTGTGATATTGAATCCTCTCTCAAGAATAGGTTTTCTAGTGTGCATCATCCTAACATATCTCTCACTAGCCTCAAAACTAACAAATTTGCTCTCATCAAATTCTTGAGGTTGTTTCCCCCTTGGTCTTTTACTCTTAGGTGCTATTTGAATCAAATGTATAGAACAATAGAGCTAATGCAAAATTAACCACCCAAATAGCACAAATGAACAACAAAGAGAATAAATTGGTCTTACTTGATGCTCAAAGTTAGAGAGAAGAAGGAGTACCCACCAATTTGAAGTTTTCTTGATTAACCCAAAATCCTCTTAGTACCAAGCCTTTTGGAGAAATTTCCAGCAAAATCTGTAATATTAGTGCTAAATCCTCCAAGAAATGATGTTAGAATTAAGAAATTTTGAGTAAACGTGAGTGGGTAAGTGAGGGTTTAGAGAGAGGATGAGAGAAAGAGAAGTGTGTTGTGTTTCTCAAAGTTAAAATGTAGAGAAAAGTGGAGAAATAGGGTTAAAAATGTGCAGATCACGGGTTGGCAGTTTGTGTAGATCATAGGTGGCGTTGCGGCTTGGCTGGGGGCGCACCGCAGCTTGAAGGCATGGGCGTGCGTGGCTGAGTGGTGCGGCGCGAGTCTGCTAGGGCGCGGCGTGCACTATACTTGGACCTGATTTTTGTAAAAAAAAAAAAAAAAAAAAAAAAAAAAAACTTGTTTATTGCCAAAAAAAGAAAAATAAAAATAACCTTTAAGTTAGAAATTAGATGAAATTAAACTAAAAAAAAAACTAAAAATTGAGATCTAAATAAACTTAAACAAAACAAACAAAACAAAAGAAAAATAAAAACATACATATGTGGTGTGGTCAAGGTGAATAGACTGGATCCATAAGTGGGATGTCTTCCACTTCCGGATCTTGCCTATCAATTAAGATTTTAAGGCGTTGACCATTTACTTTAAAAATCTGACCATCTCTAGTATCCTCTATTTCCACCGCCCCATTTGCAAAAACATTCTTCACTACAAAAGGACCGATCCACCTCGACCGAAGTTTTCCTGGATGCTTATGGAGTTTAGAATCGTATAAGAACACCCGATCATTATGCTTGAATGTTTTCCTCAAAATATTTTTATTATGAAACACTTTCATCTTCGCCTTATAGATTTTAGAGTTCTCATAAGTATCATTTCTTAACTCCTCTAACTCGGTCAACTGATATTTCCTAAGCTTACCTGCCTCTCTTATGTCAAAATTAAAAAACTTGATGGCCCAATAAGCTCGATGCTCGAGCTCTACAGGTAAGTGGCAAGGCTTTCCAAAAACAAGCCTATATGGTGACATACCTAAAAAGGTTTTGAAAGTTGTACGGTAAGCTCAAAGCCCGTCAACTAGTCTTAAAGACCAATCTTTGCGATCCGGGTTGACCGTTTTTTCTAGAATTTGTTTAATTTCCCTATCTGCAAGTTCTACTTGTCCATTTGTCTGAGGGTGGTAAGCTGTAGAAATCTTATGTAACATCCCATATTTTCTCATCAAAGCTTCAAAGGAACGGTTGCAAAAATATGTACCTCGATCACTAATTATAGCACGTGGTGTACCAAATCGAGATAACACATTTTCTTTGAGAAATTTAATTATCGTTCTATTATCATTGCTTCGGCAAGCTGCTACCTCTACCCATTTTGACACATAATCTATTGCCACAATGATATATTGATATCTGAAGGAAGGAGGAAATGGTCCCATAAAATCAATGCCCCAACAATCAAAGATTTCAATCACTAAAATTGGGTTTAAGGGCTTCATATTACGACGAGACACAGCTCCTAACTTCTGACACTTTTCACATGAGTGACAATAGATGTTTTCATTTTTAAACAGGGTAGGCCAATAAAATCCACGGTTTTTTTCATTGAAAAGTGGTCTCCACAAGGTTGGGAGTGACAAAATTCCAAGATACTGGCAATCTCTTCATTAGGGATGCATCGCCTTAAAATTTGGTCAGAGTAGTACTTGAAAAGACAGGGGTCATCTCAATTAAAATTATGTACCTCATTCAAGAACTTCCTTCTATCTTGAGCGCTCTAATCCATTGGTATCTCACCGGTAGCCAAATAATTTACGATATGAGCAAACCATGGTAGAGAAGTAATAGAGAGTAATTGCTAATTGGGAAAATCATCCTTGATTGGCATGTCGTCAGAGGTGTCCTCAAATGTGAGCCTTGAGAGATGGTCTGCCACCACGTTCTCTACTCTTTTCTTGTCCTTGATGGTGATAAGATTCGTAAAATGCATCTTAATAGTACTTATTTGTTAGCCTTTTAGGGTTGATCGAGGTTTAAAATACACTTTTATACCTTAATAACTCTAAAGTGATATTCTTGGATGATTGATCTATTTCGATGCATTTTTAGGTACTTTGAGATGGAAAAGCTATCATTGCTTAAAGCTCAAAGATTCCATGCATATCGAAGTGAAAGAGTGCTTCCGAAAGGACAAGATGAAGGGTTTATGGGCAAGGAAGCCTAGGCGCCCAGAAGAGAGAGCCTAGGTGCCCAGAAGCTCCAGACTCCACCATCAGAGAGGGCCAAGGCGCCCAGAAGCTCACCCAATCAAGGAATAGACAGAGCTGCGGCGCACACACGATTCTCTTATCCGACTTATGACCTAATTAGGACTTTAATGATTGTTTAAACCCTAAAAACACCCTTGGACCTTTTGGATTATAAATAGATCACTTAGGGTTTGAGGGGAATCATGAGAAGGAGGAAGGCTGGGAAATACAAGAAGGCTGCCACACTCTTCATCAAAGTGTTCAAGCATGCGCCCAATGGCTAACTAATCTCAAAGCAAGGCAAATGGATGAATCCCTAGGTGTAGTTGTTCTTATTTTCCTTTATTGATTCAGTTGTAGTTGGGATTTATTGTCAAAACATTGTTATGTGTTACTCTTTTATCTAATTAAAGGATTTTCTCTTAATCCGGTGATTGTATCTTTATCTTTGATATAAGTGTAGTCATGCTCTTCTTATGTCAAGATTATTGGATGTGATTGAGTTCGGTAGATTTATCTTTTAGGTTTGTCCATTACTGTGATATTGTTGTTAAGATATATTGTCGTTTCTTGATAAACCTATAGGATAGGTCATGTGTGCTTAAATCGAAAGTAAGAGTAATTCATATCAATTACATTAGGGTTTATATATGTGCTTGATTGAATATTTGTCGATTGCTTGTTTGCGATGTGAACCTTGCAATCGAGATAAAAACAAATGAATTGAGATTGGAATAAGGCAACGAACCTAGGGAGGATTCCCAGACCCTTGTTATTTACCCATTATATTTACAGTACTTCACATAATTTCAATATCAAAACTCAATTTCTCTCGTTTAACTTTTATTATTCGTTTTAAGGTTTGCACTTTCTCTTGTAGATCGCTTGTCTCCCTGTGTAATCGACACTCCAAAGCTGTGCTATAACAACCGTGTTATACCTTGGGCGTAATCAGATGGTGATGTCAAATTCTTGCAAAAGTAAAATCCATCGTATTAGTCGTGCCTTAGCATCCTTCTTTGTAAGAAGGTAATTGAGAGCTGCATGATCTGTGAAGATAAGAATAGGAGAACTAATTAAATAAGCATGAAACTTGTCTAAAGAAAATACTACAGCTAGCAATTCTTTTTCAGTGGTAGAGTAGTTCATTTGAGCACTATTTAAGGTTTTACTAGTATAGTAGATGCCAAAAGGTTTTCCCTCTCTTCGCTGTCTAAGAACAGCACCTACAACATAGTCACTAGTATCACACATGATTTCAAAGGGTAAAGTCCAATCAGGTGACTGCATTATAGGTGCTGAAGTAAGCTTGCCAATCAGCATTTTAAAGGCCTCTTGACAAGATTGTGTCCACTCAAATGGGGCATCTTTAACTAGGAGGGCACATAGTGGTCTAGATATGTTGGAAAAGTTTTGTATGAACCTCCTATAAAAACCAGCACGACCAAGGAAAGATCTTACATCATTCACTGTCTTAGGTATGGGCAATTTAGAAATTAATTCAATCTTAGATTGATCAACCTCTATTCCCTTAGAAGAAACAATATGCCCTAAGACAATACCGGATGGTACCATGAAATGACATTTTTCCCAATTTAAGACTAATTCCTTCTCCTCACAACGAGTCAATACTTTTTCTAAATTCAATAAGCATGCATCAAATGAAGATCCAAAAACAATTAAGTCATCCATAAAAACTTTCATGCAATTTTCAACCATATCACTAAAAATGCTCATCATGCAACATTGAGAAGTGGCAGGTACATTACACAATCCAAATGGCATTCTACGAAAGCAGAAGTGCCAAAAGGACAAGTGCAAGTGGTGTTATCCTAATCTTCTAATGCAATTTCAATTTGATAATAACCAGAATAACCATCTAAGAAACAATAAAAAGGATGACCAGCTACATGCTCAAGAATTTGATCGATAAAAGGGAGTGGGAAATGGTCTTTCCGGGTGGCAGCATTCAATTTTCTATAATCAATGCACATTCGCCACCCAGTCGCAAGTTTTGTAGGGACCAATTCTCCTAGATCATTCTTTACCACAATGACACCGGACTTTTTAGGAACAACTTGTGTAGGGCTTACCCATTTACTATCAACTATGGGATATATAATTCCCGCATCTAATAGTTTTAACACTTCATTCTTCACTACTTCTTTCATAGTGGGGTTAAGCCTACATTGAGGGTCTCTACAAGGACTAGTTCTTTCATCCAAATTTATCTTATGAGAACCGATCAGGGGACTAATTCCTTTTAAATCAGCCATGCTCCAACCTAAGGCTGATTTATGTGCATTTAAGGTCCGAATTAATTTCTCACCTTGAGACTCAGACAACTCAGATGAGATAATAATAGGAAAAGTATCACCTAGACTGAGGAAAACATGCTTCAAACCCTTGGTAGCGGCTTCAATTCAACTTTGGGTGCCTCCACACTTGAGGGGATTTGTTTCTCGCTTCTTTCAAGCAACTCCTCAAACTTTGGTTTCCATGCTCGAGTGCCATAATCCTGAGATTTATCAAAAATAGCACAAATATCAATTATATCAATTTTATCATTAATAGAATCAATCTCAGAATTAACAAGAAAATATTCAAGAGGATCAAAGTCATGAGCTATGGAAAATCCCCTATCGATGAGTGACTCAATCATGTATAACTGGTGGTTCTCGTCCTCATCTTCAGGCTGTTTTGCAACATTGAAGATGTTCACCTCGAGGGTCATGTTTCCAAAGGATAGCTTCATGAGTCCATTCCTGCAATTAATAAGAGCATTTGCAGTAGCAAGGAAAGGTCTACCTAAAATCAAAGGAATTTTAGAGTTAGTGTCAACAACAAATGTAGTATCAAGGATTAGGAAATCAACAGGATAATAAAATTTATCAATTTGAATTAAAACATCCTCTACCACACCCCAGGGTACTTTGACTGAACAATCAGCCAATTGCAATACCACAGCGGTTGGTTTGATTTCTCCAAAACCCAGCTGTAAATAAATAGAAAATGGCATCAGATTTACTCTAGCTCCTAAATCTAGCAAGGCTTGTCCAACCTCATGATTTCCAATGCTACATGCAATGGTTGGACAGCCAGGATCCTTGTATTTTAAGGGAATTCTTTGCTCAATTAAAGCACTAACTTGCTCTGTTAGGAATGTTATTTTCTTTACATGGTGCTTCCTCTTAATGGTACACAAATCTTTGAGAACTTTTGCATAGGTAGGAACTTGTTTAATCACATGCAAAAGGAGAAAATTAAGTTTTACTTGCCTTAGGTTCTCTAGGATTTCATTGTTTAGGTCCAGATTTTTCTTGTTCGATTTTAAAGCTTAAGGGAATGGTGCCTTAACAGGACTTTTGGTAATCTCAGGGTCTTTGGGCAGCTCCAATCCATTGCTACCTTGACCCTTTTCCACATCTTCGGATTTGTTCGTTGTTGGGATGTGTAATGTCTTACCACTTCTTGTCACAATGGCATTCACATTTTCCATATTTTTTTATGCCATGTGTTGACCATGGGGTGTGGACTGAGCTTGGGAAAGGAACTTACCTCGCTCATTCACACTCAAGGAGCCCATCAATTTGGACACTTGGCTCCTTATTTCCTTATTATCTTCCACAACCTGTGTGATTAATGTTTCACACCTTTGGTTTGTTTTACCTTGTGCCTCAATAAAAGCATGTAAAGTGTCTTCTAAAGAACTCCTAGAGGATGAGGGTGCATGATATGGTGTAGGGTATGATCTAGGGGGTTATGCACGCTGCTGATTTTCAGACTTCCAGCTGAAGTTGGGGTGATTTCGCCATCCCGGATTATAAGTGTTAGAGAAGGGTGCTAGAAGCTTCTTGTACATGCCTAAGGAATTACATTGTTCCTCATACATCCCTCTCATATCTATGAATGTGGGGCACTCTTGAGCGGGATGATCTACCCCGCCACACACAAAACATGGTTCTGAAGATTCAGCATGATTAACTATGTGTGTTGGCTTTGAGCCTTTAGTCTTTAACGCATCTAACTCCCTAGTGAGCATTTCGACCTTAGCTTTTAGGTTGTCTTATTCCTCGAGATGGTATGTTCCACCACTAATTGGGTTTCCTAAAGGTTGTGACCTATTTGTGCTTTCAGTAGCATTAGGTCCAGTCCAAGTATGAGCTTTTTCAGCAAGCTCATTGAGGTATTCTATGGCCTCATCAGGATCTTTTTGCAAAATTTTACCATTACACATCATCTCTACAAATTGGCACTCTCTATAGGTAAGTCCCTCATAAAAGTAGCTCATTAAGTGCCAACTCTCATACCCATGGTGAGGATACATACTTAATAGCTCCTTAAATTTCTCCCAAGACTGATACAAAGTCTCATTATCCTTTTATGCAAAGGTGTAGATTTACCTTTTTAAAGCATTGGTCTTATGTTGAGAGAAGTATTTATTGAAGAAGACCTAAGTCATCTCATTCCATGTCCCAATAGATCGTGGTCTCAGTGAGTATAGCTAACTCTTCATTTTATCCTTCAAAGAGAAAGGAAAAAACTTGAGTCTCACGATATCATCAGTTGCATCTTGACTATGAAAAGTCGCAACTACTTCCTCAAACTCCCTAATGTGTACATATGGGTTTTTATTTTCCAAGCCATGAAATGTAGGGAGTAATTGTATCATCCCTGTTTTGAAATCTTGATAGTGAGTATTGGCTAGAAACATGATGCATGATTGTGTGGCTGTTCGGCTAGGATGCAAGTAATCTTTAAGTGTCCTAGCAACATTCTCATTAGGGTTTTCAGCCATATTAACAAAGTCTTCTAAATTCTTGTTTAAGTGTACACTAGGGTTTGATCTAGGCGAGGTCTCACTAATTGACGTGAAAGGAAAGGGTAGCTCTACTTCGAGTCCTTTAATGAATCTACCTCACGAATCTCTTGGTCTAAGCATACATTAAATGAGTTAAAAGGAAATAAATAAAACATAACAAATAAAAGAGATCAAAAAATCAAAAACTTAAAGAAAGGAACAAGAGTACCGTCTTGTCTTAGAGTTGACAATCTCCCTTGTATGTAAGCGCGTCTCCCCTGCAACGGCGCCAAAATTTGGTTACGCTCAAACTAATATGCAGTTATTGTGTATAGTTGAGGTGTCAATCCCACAAGAAAAAGAGATATACAAAGGAAAAGTGCAAACCTTAACACAAACAATAATAATCAAGTGAGAAAATATGAATTTTGATAATGAAGTGATTGTGAGAAAATTGTGTAAATAGACTAAAGAATATAATAAAGGAACAACAAGGTTTCGGGAATCCACCCCAGGTTCGTTGCCTTATTCAAATCTTGATTTAGTTGTTTTTATCTCGATTGCAAGTTTCACATCCCAAACAGGCAATTGGCAAATATTTAATCAAAGCATCTGTAAATCCTAATGTAATTGATATGAATTACTCTTTACTTTTGATTTAAGCACATATGACCTATCCTATAGATTTATCAAGAAACGACAATATATCTTAATGACAATATCACAGTAATGGACAAACGTAAAAGATAAATCTACTGGACTCAATCACATCCAAACAATCTTGACATAAGAAGAACATGACTAGACTTATATCGAGGAGAAAGATATAATCACTGGATTGAGAGAAAATCTTCTAATTAAATAAATGGTAAATCATAACAATGTTTTGACAATAAATCTCAACTACAACTGAATCAATAAAGGAAAATAAGAACAACTACACCTAGGGATTCATCCCTTCGCCTTGCTTGGAGATTAGTTGGCCATGGAGTTCATGCTTGAACACTTTGAAGAGTGTGGCAGCCTTCTTGTGTTTTCCATCCTTAATGATGTTCTGTTCTCAAACCCTAAGTGATCTATTTATAATACAAAAGGTCTAAGGGTGTTTTCGGGTTTAAACCATCATTAAAGTCCTGATTAGGTCATGACACAGAGCAGGGGATCGTGTGTGCGCCGCGGCTCAGCCTTTTCCTTGTTTCTTTCACTTTCTGGAGGCCGCGGCCCTTCCTGGTCCAGGCCGCGGCTCTGTCTTTTCCTTGTTTCCTTCACTTTATAGAGGTTGCGGCCCTGCCTGGTCCAGGCTGCGGCTCTACCTGACGGCATCCTTGCTCTTTTGGGCTTAGTTCTGGAGGTCGAGGCTTAGTCTTCTTCAGGCCGCAGCGCACATACTTAAGACTTAATTTCTCTTCATTTTTTTCTTCCGCAACCACTCCTTCGCTCGAATGTGCATCGAAGCATCATGCTTTAAGCTATGCTGGCTTTCCATCTCTTTTGAACTAAAGGTACCTGAAAATGCACCGAAATAAGTCAATGATCCAAGAATGTCACTTTAGAGTTATTAAGGTATAAAAGTGTAATTCAAACCTTGATCAACCCTAAAATGCTAACAAATAAGTACTGTTACGATGAATTTTATGACTCTCATCACATCACATTTAATTTCAAACGTTTTAGTAAAATCAGGTAAAACAAGTAAAGGAGTATGAGTTAATTTTTCTTTGATCAATTGAAACGCCTTCTCTTGCCCGTCTCCCCATTTGAATCCAACGTTCTTCTTGATGACTTCGGTAAGTGGTGCAGTAATACTGCTAAAGTCTTTCACGAACCTCCTGTAAAACTAGCAAGTCCATGAAAACTACAAACTTGACCTACACTCGTGGGACTTGGCCATTCTTTAATCGCACGGATCTTCTCTCCATCAACCTGTATTCCTTGTGCACTCACAATAAAACCAAGAAACACAAGCTTATCGGTGTAAAAAGTGCACTTCTTCAAGTTAGCAAACAACTTCTCTTTTCTAAGCACATCCAAAACTGATTTTAAATACACAGCATGATCATCTAAGTTTGTGCTATAAATGAGAATATCATCAAAATAAACAACAATGAATCTGCCTATAAAAGCTCGCAAAACATGGTTCATTAATCTCATGAAGGTACTTAGTGCATTTGTTAGTCCAAATGGCATAACTAACCACTCATATTAGCCATATTTCATTTTAAAAGCAGTTTTCCATTCATCACCCTCTTTCATTCTTATTTGATGATATCTACTTTTTAAGTCAATCTTAGAAAATACACAAGCACCATGCAGTTCATCTAACATATCATCTAAATGAGGAATAGGATGTCGATACTTTATCGTTATATTGTTGACTGCTCGGCAATCAACGAACATTCTCCATGTCCCATCCTTTTTAGGAAACAAAATCACTGGAACAACGCATGGGCTCCTACTTTCTCTTACGTACCCCATTTCCATCAATTCACTAACTTGCCTTTGTAGCTCTTTTATCTCCTCGAGATTGCTTCGATAAGCTAGTCGGTTTGGAATTGTAGCATCGGGCACGAAATCAATTTGATGTTCAATTCCTCAAATAGGAGGTAAGCCATGTGGAATCTCCTCGGGAAAGATATCATCAAACTCCTGCAAATGATGAACAATAGAACTAGGCAAAGGTGAGTCAAATTGGTTAGTGTTTAACACCTTTTTGTATAAAAGTAAAATCATTAGCTGATTTAAAACCATCGCTCTTTTATTTCACTCGCTCTTGCATAGACATTTGTTTTTCTCTCAATAGCCGAATCAGCTCTCTTATTTTCTCTCTCAAATTTTTCATTCATTCTCTTTTTCTCTCTTTCGTTTTCTCACTGCCTTTTTGTAACCTCACTTGATCTTCATAAACCTGCTTTAGAATCAAAGGAACTAGAGTGATTGTTCTTTAATTGGTTACAAACGAATATTTGTTGGTGAAGCCATCATGCTTAACACACCGATCGAATTGCCATGGTCGGCCTAGTAACAAGCGTCTAGCTTGCATCGGAACTACATCACACAAAACTTTATCTTCATATTTTCTAATCCGGAAGAAAACTAACACCTGTTTGTTCACCCTCATTTCACCACTATTATTTAGCCATTGCAACTTGTAAGGCCGAGGATGTTTAATTGTTGGCAGCTCTAATTTCTCAACCATTGTAGTGCTAGCAACATTAGTACAACTACCTCCATTAATAATCACACTACATACCTTGTTTTACACATTGCATCTAGTATGAAAGATGTTTTCTCGCTGCACTTCGTCATCTTCTTTGATTTGCACACTTAGAGCTTTCCTTGCAACCAACAATTCTCCTTGGGCAGTGTATTCCTCATCACTCGCATCCTCCAATGGTGGCATAGATTCGGTATCTTCTTCGCTTTCGGTTTCACCTTCACCATTATCTCACAATACCATAACTCTTTTGTTCGAACATTAACTTGCTATGTGACCCCTGCCTTGGCATTTAAAACACTTAATATCACGATTTCTAGTGGTGGAAGAATCAGTTTTACCTTGATTTTCATGGCTGGTACTTTCTTACTTTTGCTCAGTTTTGGGCTTCACAAAATTTGGCCTCCAAGATGAACCCGGGTTAGGGTTTGCCATGTATTGTTGCCAGGTTCAAACCAGCCAAGAACCTAGCCATAGTAGCCTCTCAGTCCTCCTCTACATTCACTCAGATCATAGCTACTTCCATCTCTTTATAATAATCCTCCACACTCCGACTACCTTATGTAAGACTTTGCAATTTTTGGTACAACTCACGGTAGTAATGGCTTGGAACAAACCGTTTCCTCATCACGGTTTTCATCTCCTCCCAAATATCTATTGGACACTCTCTATTTCTCCTCTTGTTTAACACTAGTTGATCCCACCAAACAATCTCATAGTCAGAAAATTCAATGGCCACAAGTTTAACCTTTTTAAGCTCGGAATAATTATGACAATCAAATACTAATTCTATCTTCTTCTCCCACTCAAGGTAAGCTTCAGGATCATTTTTTCCTTGAAACGATGGAATCTTCATCTTAATACTACCCAAGTTATTATCTTCTCGATTCCTAGCTTCTCTGCCCTAACCACCAAATCTCCTATGGCTAACAACTGATTCCCAATCATCTTCTTCATTAAATCAATTCCTATAATACTCTTCCTCTTCAACTCTCTCCCCCCTATGTTGAACTCTCTCCCTCCTACTCATATTAGGAGTGTTTTGTTGCTGCCCCACATGTGCATTCTCTACCCGATCTATCCGCTCATGAACCTGTTCTATCTCCATTCTCAATATTCTTCTCATCTCACCCATTAAAGCCTCCATGAGCAACTTTGGATCACTATCTCCTGATGTATCTCTGGAATTACTTTTGTTCTTGTTGTCTGACATGTTTGCTGCAAAACAAAG
The DNA here is from genome assembly GCA_023935145.1 of Bretschneidera sinensis. NCBI lineage: Eukaryota > Viridiplantae > Streptophyta > Magnoliopsida > Brassicales > Akaniaceae > Bretschneidera > Bretschneidera sinensis. Next base: position 56,947,752 of record CM043697.1, on the reverse strand, counting down.
TTAGAAAAAAAGAAAAAAAGAACCTCGCAAACTCCATCACGTGTTTCAGTCAAAGAATGAGTCACTTAATTTCACTCGTGTTTTTACACGAAATCAGATTGGCTTTTACCCTCTTATGTGCTCACCACTCTTTCCTTTTTCCACTCGTAATAATCCTCTATAGGTTCTTATCAAACTAACCAAACAAGTATCAAAGTTTCCAGCAACAATTCACCAATAACTCACAAAGAAATTCGGATTTAAAGGCTAGAATACAAGGAAAACAAAGATGAGAAATTGAAACAAGAATTGAAATGATTGAATCTAAATATTACGCTTTTTTTTCTTTTTTTTTTCTAAACTAGAAATTCGTTCTTTCTTTTTTTCGAATTTCCACCTTTTTCACTTTTTTTAAATCAAATCAAAAGATAAGCAAACCTGCAACTAGAAAGCTCTGATACCAACTGATATGATCCACGCCAAGAACTAAGAAATTGATGGATCAGGAAGACTTCCAAGATCGTCTAGAAGTAGATTTATGTGAGACTGTGACTTGTTGCTTATATTAAAGCAAGATGATTGGTATAATGAAGACTGATACCATGACTCATTGCTTATATTGAAGCAAGAACCTTGGTATAATGAAGATGCCATAATCAACTATGGAAGGATTGATTGATAAGTTGAAGATGAACGCCACGGAAACTCCGATAAGTTCAGAAGTTCTAAAAGAACCAAAGAGAATTTTCTCTCCAAAAGTATGAATCAAATCTCAATTCTCTTATTCCAAAAATCCAATAGCTATTTAAATACATGAGAAATTCGTCCTCAATTAGGAATAAGAAACAAACCTAAATAGAATTCTGGTAACCTAAAAAATCCAAATAAGGAAAGTACCTAACTTGGCATGCAAGCCTTACAATTCAGCAATTAAATTAATAAGGAAATAATTAAGAAAAGGTATTAAGGAAAATTGCAGCCAGCCATTTTCCTTTTCTAGACTTCCCAAAAATGAGTAAGTCTCCAATTTTGGGAAACTAAGTTTTAATTCACAATCTTGAGTTGCTAGATTAATCCAAAGCTTGAATCATGGAAACCTATCCTTGTGGATCACATATAGCATCATCCTTGGGCCCCCAAAGATGGTTCTTAGCCCAAATGTGTTGAACCAGCCTATTGCGAGTTTCCTTGAACCTTTTAGCTCGAGTCCTTGTAACTAGACCAATTGGAACTTGAATAGTATCCGCTCCCATTTGTTAGCCGTGTCCTCATTAGTAACTAAAGTTCATCACCAAAAGATGTAAATACCTGAAGTACATTGTCAACAGATGTAAAGAATAAATAATAATGGGAAAAAAAAGTAAATGCAATGTCTCCCACTAACCAAGCATATCCATAAGATACCATAAGCTCATACTTTATTGCGTGTCACTTTATTGCATTAGGAGGAAGACCCTTGGTTAGAGCATTAGCTACCAAAGTATCTGTTCTGTTATTCTTCTCTGTAATATCACCTTACTTTATTAATTTCCTTAATTATTAATCACTTTACTTCTATATACTTGGACCGTGTGATATCTTTCATTAATCTTAGAAAACAATTATTATCATAGTACAACCATATGGGCCTAGCAATAGAGAAAACTGTGAAAGAGTCAACAACTTAATTCTTCAATCAAGCAGCTTTTGGCAGCCCAAAGCATGACACAACCTTAGCTTACACGACAGAGGAAACAACAAGTGTCTATCTGACACTTTCCTAAATTAGCATCTCCTACAACCATAACCATATAATCTGATGAAAACTTCCTTTTATCTTGATAAATGGTAAAGTTTGTATATGTATACTTCGCAATCTCAAGATTTTGGAGAAAATTTTGTAAACCAGTTTGAAATCTTGAGACCTCTTCAGGTACCTTCCTTGTAGATTATTTCTTAGTTTCACTTTAAGGACGTTGTATAGGGCTTAGTTTGTCACTTTAAGAACTATAACATTCCCAAGTTTGTAATCTTGCACACTGAACCTTTCTGGAACACATTAAATGTATGTACTTTGAGAGAGTCTCTCTCGGAAACAAGGTCTTTCTTTATAGATTTCAATTCCAAAAAGAACACACCTTTTCAAGATCCTTTATGATAGAATGTACATTAGTTGCTTAACTTTATACAACAATCATAAGACATCACCAACAAGCCGGATTTTATCCTTATTCAAGGTAAGGAAAATAAATTTGCTCACATTGACCTTTACATAATTCACTGATTTTACATTTATTCTCAACTAACCTTTATGACATCACTATATCATCAAATTTTAGATACTGTTGTCTAAGAACTTGCTTTAAACTCTTATATAAACTTTTGTATTTTTACATATTCAATAGTTTTCACCATCTTTATTAAATTCCTTAGGTTTTACCATATAAACTTCCTTATAAAGTCTCCATACAAGAAAACACTTTTCATTTCCATCTGATGTAGCTCTAACACCTTATGAGCTACTAGAAAGAAAGTTTCATTGTAAACAATCCTCTCTCCAAGTGAACCACTTAGGAAACTTGCAATCATTTGGGCTCTTTCTTAGTCTTACAACCATAAAAAAAAATTCTACAATTTCTCTATAAAACAACATTGAGTTTCATTGAATGCAACTTAGCTCTCATCACTTCTCACTACAAATCTTACTAAAGGAAGGAAATTTTTGTTGTACGGCTTTAGTGGATGATCGCACAAAATTTCTTGTATATAAGGCATAGTTCAGCAAAATCAAATCAAAAGGCGTGGCTGTCAAGATCTCACCTTGTTGCAGCTGCCATCAAGAAGTTCCAGATGATTCTAACGCTTTTGAGCGAAAAAATCACGTTGATGCCATACTGAGAGAAATTATGGAGCTCGATTCCTTTCATGTTTTCTATCCAACATATCAATTGAGTTGAGATGGTTTCCATGGCTGTTTTTTTAAGAAGAAAAATTGTGGACAAGTTGTGAAGCTTTGTTCTTTGATCTACAAGAGGATGTGTAATAAAATGGGAGGGAAGATGGGTTTAAATACATACTTTGAGTCAAATAAAATAAGTTTCCAAAGAATAGGTCACTAAATGCCAAGCTTGATTCCTTTCACATTGTCTATACAACATATCAATTGAGTTGAGATGGTTTCCATGGCTGTTTTGTAATAAGAAAAATTGTGGACAAGTTGTGAAGCTTTGTTCTTTAATCTACTAGAGGATGTGTAACAAAATGGGAGGGAAGATAGATTTAAATACAAGTATTGAGTCAAATAAAATAAGTGGCCAAAGAATAAGTTACTAAATGCCAAAGTAGGCTATGGTGTACAAATCAATAGCTACTTTCTAGGGCTTTGGAAAATGTTTGTCTTTAGATGCAAAAGTTTTTTAAAAATAACAAAGTCAAAAGCTAGTTAAGTGCTAAAGTGAGCTATGGTGTGCAAATCAGTGACTACTTTCTAGGGCTTTGGGAAAGGTTTGTCTTTAAATGCAAAAGTTTTTTTGAAAATAGAAAAGTGAAAAAATAATTAAAAGCTAGCTAGGTGCCGCAAAAAGGCTATAGCTTGCTAACCATTTTTTTAAGCCTTAACTGTCATGTGATTTCTTCATCAAATTTTAAAGTAATATATTCAAAAGTCATCTCATGTATACATTGTTTTTCAAACTTTATAAGAAATAATCCTAAATGACTCAGCTCACGCCCAAGAAATTTGAAATTTGATGGATTAAAATGAAAAAACTCCCCAGAATTAGCTCAAAAGTTCTCACTGCATGCGAATCCAAAGTCCTCACAATAGGCAAATCCAAAGTCTTCCTAGTAAGTAAATCACTAAAAGACCTCCCAACAAGTAGATCACCAAAAGACCTCTTAACAGGCAAATCACCAAATTCCCTCCCAGCAGGCAAATCATCAAAATTCCTTGTAACAAGCAAATCACCAAAAGTCCTCACAACAGGCAACTCCAAGTCCTCAAAGGAGGCACCAATCAATCCGAAAGTATTGCATAAGTGAATGGACGCCGTATCCATCACTTCAAATACACACCATTCCCATGTGTGTTCCTATGATGTCAACTTTGCCCAACAACATGTTTACTCTTATGTGCGCATCGCGTATTTGTTGTTTCAAAACGGAATAGCAGTCACTCACAACCTTTGATTGGAACTCTCAAAGGAGCCCCAATCAAAGGAGGCCAAACTGTATGCACCCCAATTCATTCCAAATTTTTTGAATGGGCCACGTGTGGATTCCAAAGATGAATCTTTAATCCTAATGCGCTTGGACTTGAAAATATTTGGAGGTTTGAATTAAATTTTGGAACATAACCAATTGCAAACAATTTCTATTCAATCTACCTTAAGCTTAAATCAATTGGGCTATATTTTATTCCACCAAATTAAAGCCTAAAGCCCCCTATTCATTTTTTTCCCAACACAAAAGCCATCAAAGCCCATTGATTTTTACTAGTCCAAAACACTTTTGCCACAAAATACAAGCCCAAGAAGACCATCCAATTTTGTGAGTGAATTTCCAATTTCACTCACCACATGGCACCTTTTGATTGGTTACACTTTTCAAGACAAACTCTCTTTTTATACCAAAATTTGTTTCGCATTCTGCTCCCTTATAGTCGGCCACATGTGTGTGGAAAAAGAAGTTTTCTTCTTCCTTTTTTCCTTGTTAATTGGATATTTCTTTTCTGAGCTTCCACTTTTTCCCATGTGTTAAAGTCTCCATTTTCTATTTTAAAAAACTGCACTTTTTCTTTTTCCTTTGACCAGCCACTGTGTGTGGAAAAAAAAAATTCTTCTTCCTTTTGCCTAGTTAAATGAACATTTACTTTCTAAGCTTCCACTATTTCCTTTGTGTCAAAGTCTATAAAACCGGCCACATGATTGGAAATGAAGAAGTTTTCTTCGTTATTTTGCCTTGTTAAATAAACATTTCCTTCCTAAGCTTTCACTCTTTCCCATGTGTCAAAGTCCCATTTTCTACATATAAAACTACACATTTTCTTCTCCTTATGGCTTGCCATATATGTGCTGTAAGAAGAAGTTGTCTTCTTCCCTTTTTGCTTTGTTAATTGGACATTCCCTTTCCAAGCTCCCACACTTTCTTATGTGTCAAAGTCCATCTTTTCCAACTAAAAAACTGCACTCTTTCTTCTCTTATGGTCAACCATATGTATGCCATAAGAAGTTTTCTTCATCTCTCTTTTTGCTTTGTTAAACTCACCATAACACTTAAAAGCTTCCATCTTTTCC
>CM043697.1:56925000-56937500 GCA_023935145.1 Bretschneidera sinensis | reverse complement strand
GGGACAGAAACTCAAAGCTGCGGCGATGGGAAGTCGACGCTGCAGCACTGGCCGACACACATGGACAACATGCTTTAGCCTTCTCTTAGGTGCGTGAATGCAAGGTTAAAACGCACAATACCACTTAGGATTGATGGAGGGCCTTGGTTAAGTGGTCATCAAAATCTAAGGGTGGAGAATGACACACAAGATTGGACAAGAAGTTGGTGCACTATATAAAGGGTCACCTAGGTTCAATCTCAAAAAGAAAACACGAGAATATGATGATGTAACTTGTGAGACATGTGTGTGAATGAGAGAATTGTGTGAGAGTGCAAAGACATATACATACAAGAGGGACTCATTGTAGAGAGACTGGTTGTAAAGAAGAAAGGGTAGTATAGAATTGATAGACAGCTTTGTAATAGGTCTATCACTTTCTAGTTCTCTTCTTGGTTTTTTCAAGAACTTGAGGTTCTTGGAGAGGGTTGCTGTAACTTGTAAAGAACCATTTGATTTAGTGCAGAGAGTTCGGAGGAACTCACGGGGACGTAGGCATATTGCCGAACCTCGATAACAATTTTTTGTCTTCTTTCTTTCTTTGATTTTCTGTTCTTGTGTTCAATTGCTGAAATTCTTTCTACAAGTCATTCTAGACTTGGGTGTTTGGAAGATCACCACCTGGGAATCTTGTCAAGATGATTTCCAATAGTGGTATCAGAGCTTTGGACCATGGTATCAGAACAAGCACAGCTGGTTATCGGAGCAAGAAGTAGAAGGTGACAGAGCCAAGATTCCAAGAATCAAAGATCAACTTCTTGGGTGATTCAAGAACGGAGTTAAGATCAATATCTAATCGTGTTCTTGAGGGTGATTCAAGAACGGTGTAAAGATCAAGATCCAATCGTGTTCTTGAAGGTTGATTCAAGAACGGTGTTAAGATCCATCTTCGATCTGTGTTCTTGAGGTTGAAGAAAGCATTTGTGGGTAATGCATAAATCAGGAATCTTGTCCGCAAAAGATGGCTTCAAATTTCGGTATTGAGAAGTTTGGTAGAAAGGAGGATTTTTCCCTATGGAAGCGGAAGATCAAGGAGGTTCTAGTGCAACAGAAAGTGGACATGGCTCTTGGAGAAGATAATGCTTTTCCAGCAAGTACCACGGAGGACCAGCGGAATAAGATGAAGAAGATGGCTTACAGCACCATTTTCTTGCACATGTCGGATAATGTCACAAGGGAGTGCAGAGACTCGGAAGATCCAGCTGTAATATGGAAGAAACTAGATGAGTTGTTTCTTGCCAAGACTCTCCTGGATAAGAGGTATCTTCGTAAACGAATCTTTGCTTTTAAATTTGATCCTAAGAAAGAGTTACAAGATAATCTTGATGCCAAGATAAGGAGTGCATCAAGTGGTAAAGAGCTATTCTTTAAAAGAAGACCGACAATTCGGTATGGCAGCAACCATGGCTACTACCAGGATAGAGGTAGAGGAGAGATCCATGGGAGAGTGCACAGCAGCATGCATGGCTACTACTGGGACAGAGGTAGAGGAGAGAGCCATGGGAGAGTGCATAACAGCATGCATGGCTACTACCGAGACAGAGGTAGAAGAGAGAGCCATGGGAGAGTGCACAACAGCATGCATGGCTACTACCGAGACAGAGGTAGAGGAGAAAGCCATGGGAGAATGCATTCCAAACTGAGATTTGGAGGGAAGAGTTGCTACTACTGCCATAAGAAGGGTCATGTCAAGAAATATTGCAAGAAGATGACAAGGGATAGAGGAGGAAGTCATACCAAGAATAGAGAGTCTTTGGTTACCAAAACAGAATAGCAAGATGATGATGTTCTTGTTATGTGCTCAGGTGTGAGCAAGGGGTAAGAAAGCAGCGAGAAATGGATCTTGGACATCAGGTGCACTCATCACATGTGCCCTCACCGGAGTTGGTTCAAGAATTTCAAGGAAACTAATGATGAAAGGGTTTTCTTGGGGAATGATATTTCTTACCAAGTAAGCGGCATAGGAGACATCCAAGTGAGGATGTTTGATAGAATGACAAGGCTGCTGGAAAATGTGAGGTATCTCCCGGATTTGAGGAGGAATTTGATCTCATTAGAGCAGCTGGATTCCATGGGGTACACATGCAAGATAGAGGGAGGAAAGATCAAGGTAGCTAAGGGATCTTTGGTATTGATCAAGGCAATAAGAAACGATAGACTCTATGAGATGATCGGAGAGACAGAAATCAATGATCAAGCAGCAAGCTTGATGGCTGAGATGGATAGAGCAGCCCTTTGGCACACTCGCTTGGGACATATGAGCGAAGAGGGCCTGCAAGTTCTCAGCAATGATGGACTACTTAGTGGAGATAAAGTAGAGGAACTTGATTTCTGTGAGTGTTGTGTTCTTGAGAAGCAACACCGGGTCAGCTTCAACACCGGAGTGCACAAGTCTAAGGGCATTCTTGACTACATTCAAGCAGACCTTTGCGGACCAGCAAGGACATCAACACAGGGAGGTAACTTTTACTTTCTGTCATTAATTGATGATTATTCAAGAAGAGTATGGGTTTATTTGGTTAAGAATAAATCAGATGCCTTGAATAAGTTAGTGGTGTGGAAAGGGCAGGTAGAGACTCAAATGGGTAGAGTAGTTAAGGGGATAAGAACTGATAATGGCTTAGAAATTTTTAACCAAGAACTTAATCAATTCTGTAGGTTAAATGGCATTCTAAGACATAGGACGGTTGTGGAAACCTCTCAGCAAAGTGGAGTTGCTGAATGGATGAATAAGACCCTTATGGAAAGGTTAGGTGCATGTTAAATGGATCCAGATTACCCAAATGTTTTTGGGGGGAAGCTGTGTCTACTGCTGCATATTTAGTGAATAGATCACCCTTTAGGATTGTGTATCAAAAGACTCCCATGGAGATGTGGAGTAGAAAACCCCCTGAGTTGGACAACCTTAGGACTTTTGGGTGTGCTGTGTATGCATAACAAAAGGATGATAGACTTAGCCCAGGATTTAGAAAGTGTGTGTTTCTAGGATATGGGGAAAGGGCTAAGGGGTATAGGTTGTGGTCCTTAGAGAAATAAGGATTAAAACTCATAATAAGTAGGGATGTTAATTTTAATGAATTGTTATTTCCCTACTTGGAGAAAACTAACCCTGCAGGGGCTAGTGAGCAAACTAGTTTGGTTCTTATGGAGCATCTCATCAAGGAGAACTCGGTTCAGGTAGAGCAAAGGAGTTAAGGGGGTTTGGACCAAGTAGAGCCCTTGAATGAAGTCCATACTCAGAGCACTTAAGAGGAGGCTGAACTAGAAGAGGTTAATGCAGCAAGTCGGAAGGACTATCAGCTCACAAGAGACCGAGAAGGAAGGCTGGTCGGACCACCTTCAAGATATGGGTTTGCGGATGCTTCGGATGCAGCAACTCCTTGGACAAAAGGAGGGATGAGTGAACAAGGGACTTACATAGGATGTAAGGACTCGCCAAGATGGAAACTAGCTATGGAGGAATAAATGGATTCTTTGAGGAAGAACAACTTCTGGGAATTGGTGAAAATTCCAGGAAAGCAGAAAGTTGTGGATTGTAAGTGGACTTACAAGATCAAAGAAGGGTTCCCTCCAGGAGATGAAGGTCGGAACAAGGCTAGGCTGGTGGCGAATGGGTTCACAAGAAGAGAAGACATAGGTTTCACAGAAACTTTCTCACCTAGACACAAGGTGGAGAAGATGGTGAGTATCCTCACCTATGTCATTGATGGGCTGTTGGTTTGGAACAGCAGGAAGAGAATGAAAAGGTTTGCATCTCAACTCAGTGAGGAGTTCGAGATGAAGGATCCCAGCCTTACACAAAAGATCCTTGGGATGTGTAAAGTCTAAGAAAATGAGAGAAACCGGTTTAGGGTTTCTTGGGTAATGGGTGTTCTCAGCAAATTTGTGAGTAATCCTGGAGAGAAGCGTTGGCTTGGGATGAAGTGGTTGTTGAGATATTTGAAGGCTCAGTGGCAGCCAATGGTAGCACTCATAACAACCGGGGCAGAATACATAGCAGCTATCGAAACCATAAAGGAGGCTATGGGGTGCAAAGGGTTGTTAGACGAGTGGGAGGTCCTAAAAGAGCAGGTTGTGGTGTCTTCGGATAGCCAAAGTGTGGGGCAGTTGTGGAGGAATCTGGTGCTCCATGAAAGGACGAAGCATATGGATGTTCAGTATCATTACATTCTGGAAAATGGTACAAAATGATGCATTCATGTTGACAAGAAGACCACGGAGGAAAGTCCTGCAGATTTAGGCACCAAGGTTCTACCTCTAAGAAGGTCCAATCATTGCCTTGGACTTCTTAGGATTGGAGTCGGTTGATTGATGACTCAAGATGAGTTTGGATCCTGAAGCTCTCTACACAATGGTTGGGGTTTAAACGCTTAGACAAAGGTAGAGATTGTTGGTATTTGTCTAAGGTTTAAACATGGTTCAAACATGGTTAAGGTTTGAACAGGTCCAAGCATGGTTCAAAGATGGTTAAAGTCTAAACCAAAGGTGGAGGTTCAAAGTTCAGCAAGTTAGAAGGCTGCACACATGTGTGTGCTTCATTTTGGAGCAAGGGAATGCCATGCGCACTAGTGTGCGCATTTCTGCATACAAGCAGAAGGGTGTTGTGTGAAGGGGACAGCAACTCAAAGTTTTAGCGCTGCGCTGCAACGCTGGAACCTGGCAAGAATAGCACAAGGGACAGAAACTCAAAGCTGCAGCGCTGGGAAGTCGACACTGCAGCACTGGCCAACACACATGGACAGCATGCTTTAGCCTTCTCTTAGGTGCGTGAATGCAAGGTTAAAATGCACAGTAACACTTATGATTGATGGAGGGCCATGGTTATGTGGTCATTAAGATGTAAGGGTGGAGAATGACACACAAGATTGGACAAGAAGTTGGTGCACTATATAAAGGGTCACCTAGGTTCAATCTCAAAAAGAAGACACAAGAATGTGATGATGTAACTTATGAGACATGTGTGTGAATGAGAGAATTGTGTGAGAGTGCAAAGGCACATACATACAAGAGGGACTCATTGTAGAGAGGCTGGTTGTAAAGAAGAAAGGGTAGTATAGAATTGATAGAAAGCTTTGTAATAGGTCTATCACTTTCTAGTTCTCTTCTTTGTTTCTTCAAAAACTTGAGGTTTCTTGGAGAGGGTTGTTGTAACTTGTAAAGAACCATTTGATTTAGTGCAGAGAGTTCGGAGGAACTCACGGGGACGTAGGCACATTGCCGAACCTCGATAACAATTGCTTGTCTTCTTTCTTTCTTTGATTTTCTGTTCTTGTGTTCGATTGCTGAAATTCTTTCTACAAGTCATTCTAGACTTGGGTGTTTGGAAGATCACCACCTGGGCATCTTGTCAAGGTGATTTCCAACAGTTTGTTCCACAACTTAATTTCAAACAAAGAAAAAAAAGAATGTCTACATAATCCCTCTCTATGTGGGACGGTTAATGTAAACCCTAAAATTTTGCACAAAATCTAATCGAGTCTTTTAAAATAGATTTTGTTTGTTCCACAATTCAAAATAAAGAAAATGAAGGTGCATGTGACCCTAGGCTCTTTGATCGGACATCTATCTTTCATTTTAACCTCTAAAACCTCTCTGACTGAGAACAATTAATTTTAAACTTTAAATTTTGCATAAAATCCAAACTAGTGTTTTAAAATAGATTTCATTGGTTTCTCAGTTTACATTTGACAATGGATGTCTACGTAACCCATGGTTCGTCAATTCGACAAGTATTTTACATTTTGACTTCTAAATCTTCTTCAAGTGTTAACAGTTCAAGTTTTAAAATTAATTTCTTTTGTTCATGTTTTTCTGAATTCTATTCAAATATGCTTCATTACAATAAGTATATGCTATTTATAACCTTTTCAGCCCTACACGCCCACTATAAGGAAAAGGAAACTAACTTGGTTCCAAAATAAGAAAATAGATAAAGAAAGGACTAAAAAAACACGCCTAAGGAAAGTCTAAAATAGGCAAGTCTATCAACCAATTAATTAGTACGAAACTCACATTCAATAAAAATAAGGTGTACGTAACCCTAACCTCGTCGATTGGATGAGTATTTTACATTTTAACCTTAGAAACCTCTATAAGTTTGAACAAAAACTTTTGCACATAATGCAAAATGTGTGTTAAAATGGGTTTTGTTTGTTCCAAACATAATTTCAAACAAAAAAAAGAACGTTTACGCAATCCCTCTCTATGTGTGACGATTAACTTAAACCCTAAAATTTTGCACAAAATCTAATCTGGTCTTTTAAAATAGATTTTGTTTGTTCCAAAATTCAAATAAACAAAATAAAGGTGTATGTAATCCTAAGCTCTTTGATCGGATAAGTATCTTTCATTTTAACCTCTAAAACCTCTCTGAGTGAAAACGATTAATCTTAAACCTAAAGTTTTGAATAAAATCCAAACTAGTGTTTTAAAATAGATTTCGTTGATTCCTCAGTTTATATTTGAGAATGGATGTCTACGTAACCCATGGTTCATCTATTCGATACATATTTTACATTTTAACCTCTAAAACTTCTTTAAGTGTTAACGGTTTGGCTTAAGTCTAAACATTTGCACAAATTGCAAACCAGAGTTTTAAAATCAATTTCTTTTGTTCCACAATTGTCATTCGACAAAAGAGCGTGTAACTAACTCTTGTCTCGTAGATTAGACAAGTATTTATCATTTTCTCCCCTTAAAGCTCTCTGCGTTAATAGTTAACATAAAACCTAAACTTTTGCACAAAATCCAAACCAGTGTTTTAAAATTAATTTTGTTTCTTCTCAACTAACATTTGACAATATATATATATATATAATCCATGGTTCGTCTATTGGATAAGTATTTTACTTTTCAACCTCTAAACCCTCTAAAGTGCTAACGGTTAACCTTAAACATAAACTTTTACACCAAATGCAAATTAGTGTTTTAAAATATAATTGTTTTGTTCCACAACACACATTAGATAAGAAAGTACAAGTACTTCACCCCCATCTCCTCCATTGGACAAGCATTTTTCAGTTTAACCACTAAAACTTCTCTATGTGGTAACGGTTAATGTGAAATATAAACTTTTGTACAAAATCTAAAATTATGTTTTTTAAAAGATTTCATTTTTTAGAAACTTGCGTTCAATAAAAATAAGGTGTAAATAAATAACCCTTACCTCGTCGATTGGACAAGTATTTTACATTTTAACATCAGAAACCTCTATTAGTGTGAACAGTTATCTTTGAACTTAAACTTTTGCACATAATGCAAACATGTGTCTTAGAATGGGTTTTGTTTGATCCACAACTCAATTTCAAACACGAAAAAAAAAAAAAAAAAAAAAAACGTCTACACCCTCTCTGTGATGCAAAGCTCAACCGACACGCTTTGAGACCCAACAAACAATATTTGAATACTTGCCCAAGAAAGCTAAAATTCAGATTTTTGATAGAAAACCCTGACCCAAAGTTTATAATGAAACGTGAACCAAAGGTATAAAGTAACAAACCTCGACCCAATGATTATAACTGAATCATGAATCGAAGGTATAAATTTTGAACACCATAAGGAAGAATACTCGATAAGTTCATAAGTTCTCTGAAGAACCAATTGAGGAAGCAAACGTCACGTCTTTTTTTATTTCTATTCCATTTTTCATTACAATGAGTGCATGCTATTTATAACCCTTTCCGCCCTACACTCCACTAAAAAGGAAACTAACTTGGTTACAAAATAAGAAAGTAGATAAAGAAAGAACTAAAAAAATACGCTTTAGGAAAGTCTGAGATATGCAAGTCAATCGGCCAATTAATTGGTATGGAACTGGAAAGTCAATCAGCCAATTAATTAGTCTGAAATTAGAACGTAATCAGCCACTTTCTCCTTCTAATTCCATGCCCCTCAAGCCATAATCAGCCATTAATCCACGCCATTGCTAAGGAAATTATGCCTAATTAAGCAAGATCAGCCCCATCAAAAGCTTGGATTAAATTTATTACGCCTTCATCTCCCTTTGGGCTAAGCCTGGAATGCCTCATTTTAGAATCAGCCCAAATCTCTTGAATCAGCCCATTAAGTGCCTCTTTAATCTTCTTGGATCTTGCTCTGGTAATTGGCCCAACTAGAACATGCAATGGATCCTTTAATGGTGCTTGTTGATTCTCATCATTCCCTCTCTTCAAAATGATTCGACCTCGAATCGTCACCTACATCAAAAAGAGAAAGATAAAAAACATTAAATGTAGCACTAATGTTATACTCATCTAGAAGGTCTAACTTGCATGCATTATTATTGATTCTCTCAGGGACTTGAAATGGATCTAGGATGTAGCTCGGACCGCCTACGAGCTAAAAATATTTCCTTTCTCATATGCACCCAAACCCAATCACCCGGTTCAAAGATGACTTGCCTACAGCCCTTATTGACTTTGGCTGCATATTGCTCATTCTTCTTTTCTATGTGTTGTCGTACACTTTCATGGAGTTTCTTCACCATCCCAGTGATCATCCAAACTAGTCATTTCATGAACTTGTCATTTCAAGTGCTTCAAGGACTCATGGTCAGTATGTATGAAAAATTCTTTCGGCCATAGGTAATGTTGCCAAGTCTCCAATTCTCTCACCAATATATAAAGCTCTTTGTCATATATTGGGTAGTTCAAAGCTGCCCCATTTAGCTTTTCACTAAAATAGGCTATTGGTCGCTTCTCCTACATCAAAACAGCTCCAATACCTATTCCTGAGTCATCACACTAAATTTTAAAAGTTTTAGAAAAATCAGGTAATGCTAATAAGGGAGCACCACATAACCTTTCTTTAATCTCAATAAATGCAAGATCTTACTCACTACCCCATTTAAAACCCACGGATTTTTTAACAATTTCAGTGAGTGGTGCAGCTAGTGTACTGAAATCTTTGATGAATCATCGATAAAAACTAGCCAAACCATGAAAACTTCTTACCTCCGTGATTGACTTAGGTGTGGGCCATTTCTTGATAGCCTTCACCGTTTCCTCATCCACTTCAATTCCTTTCGCGTTAACAACATAACCAAGAAACACAACTTCGTCCAAGGAAAATGAACATTTCTTTTAATTGGCATATAGTTTTTCTTTTCTCAAAACATCAAGCACACAATGTAATGTTCAATATACTAATCTGAGCTTTTGTTATACACCAAAATATAATCAAAATAGACCACAACAAATCTGCCTATAAACACACGCAATGCATGATTCATTAACCTCATGAATGTACTTGGTGCATTAGTTAGACCAAAAGGCATTACCAACCACTCATACAATCCATATTTAGTTTTAAAGGCAGTTTTTCATTCATCACCCTCTTTCATCCTAATTTGATGATACCCACTTTTCAAATCAATTTTTGTGAAAATAAATGACCCATGCAATTCATGCAACATGTCATCTAGCCTAGGAATGGGATATCTATACTTTACCGTAATGTTGTTGATAGCCCTGCAATCAACCCACATTCTCTAAGTTCCATCATTCTTAGGCACAAGTATCTCCGGTACCGTGCATGGACTCATGCTCTCTCTCACGTGTCCTTTAGCCATCTACTCCTCAACTTGTCTTCGAAGTTCCTTTGTCTCGTCTGGATTACTTATATAGGCTAGTCAGTTAGGAATTGTCGTACTTGACACAAAATCAATTTTATGCTCTATTTCTCTAATAGGTAGCAATCCGCTTGGCCCCTTGTTAGGAAACATATCCTCATATTCCTGCAACAAAGAGACAACAACACTAGGCAAATATTCGTCAAGTTCGTTAGTATTAAAACATGCCTCTTTGTACAAGAGTACAAATATAGGCTGGTTTGTATAAAAAGCACTCTTGACATCACTTGCCTTAGCATAAAAACTCATTTGTTTTTTTTTTTTTTTCTCTCATTTTTTTCACTCTTTTTTTTTTCTTGTACTCTCTTTTTTCCTTTCACTCTCTTTTTCATCATCTTTTTTTTTTAACTCTCTGATGAGAATCAACAAGTACCATTAAAGGATCCATTGCATGTTCCAGTTGGGTCAATTACTAGAGCAAGATCTAAGAAGATCAAAGAAGAACTTAATGGGTTGATTTAAGAGATTTGGGCTGATTCTAAAACAGGGCATTCCAAGCTTGGCCCTAAGGGAGATAAAGGTGTAATGAATTTAATCCAAGCCATTGATGGGGTTGATCTTGCTTAACTGGGTGTAATTTCCTTAGTAATGGCATGGATTAATGGTTGATTATGGCTTAAGGGGCGTGAAATTTGAAGGAGACAGTGGTTGAGTACTTTTTAATTTCAGACCAATTAATTAGCTGATTGGCTTTCCAGTTCCATACCAATTAATTGGCTGATGGACTTGCCTATCTCAGATTTTCCTAAAGCATATTTTTTTAGTTCTTTCTTTATCTACTTTCTTATTTTGTAACCAAGTTAGCTTCCTTTTTAGTGGGGTGTAAAGCTGAAAGGGTTATAAATAGCATGCACTCATTGTAACGAAGAGAATAGAATAGAAATTAGAAAAACATGAGATTTACTTCCTCTATTGGTTCTTCAAAGAACTTATGAACTTATCGAGGATTCTTCCTTGTGGCGTTCAAATTTTATACCTTTGATTCATGATTCAGTTATAATCATTGGGTCGAGGTTTGTTACTTTATACCTTCGATTCGCATTTCATTATAAACGTTTGGTCGGAGTTTTCCATCAAAAATCTGAATTTTAGCTTTCTTGGGCAAGTATTCCAATATTGTTTGTTGGGTCTCAAAGCATGTCGATTGAGGTTCGTATCATTTGGTATCAGAGCCAGCTTCTAAAAATCAGGTTTACTATCCTTTTATCTTTCATTTCTTATTATCATCCTATCTTGTTCCATTTGTGTTCATTTTTTTTTCTTGTTCTTGTTTTTGTGTTATGCACCCAGTAAAAAAAACATGAAAAAAGACACAAAAAAAGGTGATACTGAAGCAACAAATACTATCATTCACCGTACTTATCAAAGTTAATTTTTTCTTGAATTGTGACTTTTGTAGTTTCAATTCTCTCTTAAAAAAAATCTGATTCTTATCCTTTTCCTTTGATTTGTTGTTTCTATAATATTTTATTGCCGTTGGTATTGGTTTAAATACTACAAGTTGAATTTCTTGATCAAGTTTATTAGTTTACTAAAACACTGAATAGGGGAAGCTACAAGTTGAAAAAGGCAATAGAGTGTGAGAATAACATCGGGAAAAAAAAAGCCAATTTAAGAGTGAAACATGAGTGTGAGCGACATAATTTGAGTGCAAACACGTGAAAGAGTGTGGTGAGGAATTATTTCTAACATTTCTCTATAGTTTCAAAAAAAAATGTCTTCTAAGGGTGACACATCAAGCAAAGAAGGAAGGGAGGAGTCATCCTTCATGTTACAGGCTATTCAACAACAATTTGAACGCATGAACGTGGTGTTCAATGAGATTCGAGATCGGATGGATAGGCAAGATGCTGTTATTGCTACTTGGTGCGAGGGGCATCCCCAAAGAGTCCCTAATGCTAGAAGGCAAGAACGGCATGCGCATGTGGATGATTTTAGTGATGACTACGAGGATGAGTTCGAAGATGAAGAGGATCAAGCTTTATTAAACAGTGAGGGCAGGTACGTGCCAACGGGAGAAAGACATGATAGAGGTTTCTGAAGAGATCCGAGATGGTGAGATGGGACTGACAAAAACCTAAGAAACATCAAAATGAAGATACCGTAATTCTGAGGAAAAACAAGTCTGAAGCGTACTTGGAATGGGAGAAGAAGGTTGAGTTGATTTTTGAGTGCCACAACTATTCCGAGGAGAAAAAGGTAAAACTCACTGTCATTGAGTTTACTGACTATGCTATTATATGGTGGGATCAACTTGTGATGAACAGAAAGAGAAACCATAAGAGGCCTATCAAGACGTGGGATAAAATGAAGGCCATCATGAGGAGAGAGTTTGTCCCTAGTCACTACTATAAGGACTTGTATCAGAAATTACAAAGTCTTACTTAAGGCTATAAAAACATGGATGACTATTACAAGGAGATAGAGATCGCCATGATTCGGGCTAATGTAAAGGATGATAGAGAAGCTAACATGGCGAGGTTTTTAAATAGGCTGAACCAAGACACTACCCATATGGTGGAGTTTGAACACTACGTGGAGTTAGAGGACATGGTGCACATGGAAATAAAGGTGGAACGGCAACTTAAAAGGAAAGGAACTCAGTCATTCCAAAATCTGGGCTCTTCTACTTCGTAGAGGTCGAATTGTAGGAAAAACATAGGGGCTATTTTAAAGTCCAAAACCAAACCATCAAAAAAGAGAGATGAAGTTTCCAGTGTCCACAAAGGTAAAACTAAATCCCAAACTCATAATCGTGATATTAAGTGTTTTTGTTGTTTGGGAGTAGGTCACATAGCTTCACAATGCCTAAATAAGAGGACCATGATCGCAC
>CM043697.1:56805000-56922500 GCA_023935145.1 Bretschneidera sinensis | reverse complement strand
TACATTTAGGCAGGCCAAATCTAGAGTCTTACCACATGGATTATACACTCCTCTACCCGTACCTGATGCACCTTGGGTAGATATTTCTATGGACTAATAAGAAAGTAGATAAAGAAAGAACTAAAAAAAATACCCTTTAGGAAAGTCTAAGATAGGCAAGTCAATCAGCCAATTAATTGGTATGGAACTGGAAAGTCAATAAGCCAATTAATTGGTCTGAAATTAGAAAGTAATCAGCCACTTTCTCCTTCTACTTCCACGCCCCTTAAACCATAATCAGCCATTAATCCACATCATTGCTAAGGAAATTACGCCCAATTAAGCAAGATCAGCCCCATCAAAAGCTTGGATTAAATTTATTACGCCTTCGTCTCCCTTTGGACCAAGCTTGGAATGCCCCATTTTAGAATCAGCCCAAATCTCTTGAATCAGCCCATTAAGTGCTTCTTTGATATTCTTGGATCTTGCACTAGTAATTGACCCAACTAGAACATATAATGGCTCCTTTAATGGTGCTTGTTGATTCTCATCATTCTGTGTGGGACAATTAAAGTAAACTCTAAAATTTTGCACAAAAATCATTTTGGCATTTTAAAATGGATTTTGTTTGTTCCACAATTCAAAAGAAAGAAAATGAAGGTGTATGTAACCCTAGGCTCTTTGATCAGACAAGTATCTTTCATTTTAACCTCTAAAGCCTCTCTGACGGAGAACAATTAATCTTCAACTTGCGTAAAATCCAAACTGATGTTTTAAAATATATTTGGTTCCTCAGTTTACAATTGACAAAGGATGTCTATGTAACCCATGGTTTGTTGATTCGACAAGTATTTTATATTTTAACCTCTAAAACTATTTTAAGTGTTAACGGTTTGGTTTAAGTCTAAACAATTGAACAAATTGCAAACCAGAGTTTTAAAATCGATTTCATTTGTTCCACAACTATCATTCGGCAAAAGAGCGTGTATTGAACCCATGTCTCGTAGATTAGACAAGTATTTATCATTTTCGCCCCTAAAAGCTCTTTTTGTTAATAGTTAACGTAAAACCGAAACTTTTTCACAAAATCAAAACAAGTGTTTTAAAATTGATTTTGTTTCTTCTCAACTAACATTTGACCCAAAAAAATATATATGTAACCCATGGCTCGTCTATTGGAAAAGTATTTTACTTTTCAACCTCTAAACCCTCTATAAGTGTTAACGGTTAACCTTAAACCTAAACTTTTACACCAAATGCAAATGGGTGTTTTAAAATGGAATTGTTTTGTTCCACAACGTACATTAGATAAAAAGTACAAGTACTTCACCTCCATCTCCTCCATTGGACAAGCATTTTTCAATTTATCCACAAAAACTTTTCTATGTGGTATTGATTAACGTGAAATATAAACTTTTGCACAAAATCTAAATTTGTGTTTTATAAAAGATTTCATTTGTCTAGGAACTCACATTCATTAAAAATAAGGTGTATGTCATCCTTACCTCGTCGATTGGACAAGTATTTTACATTTTAACATCAAAAACCTCTCTAAGTGTGAGCAGTTACCTTTGAACTTAAACTTTTGTACATAAAGAAAACATGTGTTTTAGGGTTTTGTTTGTTCCACACTCATATTCAAACAAAAAAAAAAAGAATGTCTTCGCAATCCCTCTCTATGTGGGACGGTTAATGTAAACCCTAAAATTTTGCACAGAATCTAATCTAGTCTTTTAAAATAGATTTTGTTTGTTCCACAATTCAAAATAAAGAAAATGAAGGTGTATGTAACCCTAGGCTCTTTGATCGAACAATTATATTTCATTTTAACCTCTAAAACCTCTCTGACAGAGAACAATTAATCTTAAACTTTAAATTTTGCATAAAATCCAAACTAGTGTTTTAAAATAGATTTCGTTGGTTCCTCAGTTTACATTTGACAAAGGATGTCTACGTAACCCATGGTTCGTTGATTCGACAAGTATTTTACATTTTGACCTCTAAAACTTCTTTAAGTGTTAACGGTTCACCTTAAGTCTAAACAATTGCACAAATTGCAAACCAAAGTTTTAAAATCGATTTCTTTTGTTCCATAACTATCATTCAACAAAAGAGCATGTACCGAACCCCTGTCTCATAGATTAGACAAGTATTTATCATTTTTTCCCCTAAAAGCTCTCTGTGTTAATAGTTAACATAAAACCAAAACTTTTCCACAAAATCAAAACCAGTGTTTCAAAATTGCTTTTGTTTCTCCTCAACAAACATTTGACAAAAAAATATGTATGTAACTCATGGTTCGTCTATTGGACAAGTATTTTACATTTCAACCTCTAAACCTTCTATAAGTGCTAATGGTTAACCGTAACCTAAACTTTTACAACAAATGCAAAGTGGTGTTTTAAAATGGAATTGTTTTGTTCCACAAAACACATTATATAAATAGTACAAGTACTTCACCCCCATCTCCTCCATTAGACAAGCATTTTAACCTCTAAAATTTCTCTATGTGTGATACGAACCTCAACCGACACGCTTTGAGACCCAACAAACAATATTTAAATACTTGCCCAAGAAAGCTAAAATTAAGATTTTTGATAGAAAATCCGGGCCCAACATTTTATAATGAAACATGAACCGAAGGTATAAAGCAACAAACCTCAACCCAATGATTATAACTGAAATCATGAACCGAAGGTATAAAATATGAACACCACAAGGAAGAATCCTCGATAAGTTCATAAGTTCTCTGAAGAACTAATAGAGGAAGCAAACCTCATGTTTTTTCTGAATTCTATTCAAATATGCTTCATTACAATGAGTGTATGCTATTTATAATCTTTTCAGCCCTACATGCCCACTATAAGTAAAAGGAAACTAACTTGGTTCCAAAATAAGAAAATAGATAAAGAAAGGATTAAAAAAACATGTCTAAGGAAAGTCTGAAATAGGTAAGTCTATTAGCCAATTAATTGGTATGGAACTCACATTCAATAAAAATAAGGTGTACATAACCCTAACCTCGTCGCTTGGACGAGTATTTTACATTTTAATCTCATAAACCTCTATAAGTTTGAACAAAAACTTTTGCACATAATGTAAACATGTGTTTTAAAATGGGTTTTGTTTTATCCAAAACATAATTTCAAACAAAAAAAGAACATCTATGCAATCTCTCTCTATGTGTGACGGTCAACTTAAACCCTAAAATTTTGCACAAAATCTAATCTGGTATTTTAAAATTGATTTTGTTTGTTCCAAAATTCAAAATAAACAAAATAAAGGTGTATGTAATCCTAAGCTATTTATTCAGACAAGTATCTTTCATTTTAACCTCTAAAACCTGTCTGAGTGAAAACAATTAATCTTAAACCTAAAGTTTTGAATAAAATCCATATTGGTGTTTTAAAATAGATTTCGTTGGTTCCTCAGTTTACATTTGACAATGGATGTCTACGTAACCCATGGTTCATTGATTCGATAAGTATTTTACATTTTAACCTCTAAAATTTCTTTAAGTGTTAACGGTTCGGCTTAAGTCTAAACATTTGCACAAATTGCAAACAAGAGTTTTAACATGGATTTATTTTGTTCCTGATGCGAACCTCAACCGACACGCTTTGAGACCCAACAAACAATATTGGAATACTTGCCCAAGAAAGCTAAAATTCAAGTTTTGATAGAAAACCCCGACCCAGCTTTTATAATGAAACACGAACCGAAAGTATAAAGTAACAAACCTTGACCTAATGATTATAACCGAATCACGAACCGAAGGTATAAAATTTGAACGCCACAAGGAAGAATCCCTGATAAGTTCATAAGTCCTCTGAAGAACCAATAGAGGAAACAAACCTCACATTTTTCTAGTTTCTATTCTATTATATTCATTACAATGAGTGCATGCTATTTATAACCCTTTCAGCCCTACACCCCACTAAAAAAGAAAACTAATTTAGTTACAAAATAAGAAAGTATATAAAGAAAGAACTAAAAAAAATACACTTTAGGAAAGTTTGAGATAGGCAAGTTAATCAGCCAATTAATTGGTAAGGAACTGGAAAGTCAATCAGCCAATTAATTGGTCTGAAATTAGAAAGTAATCAGCCACTTTCTCCTTCTAATTCCACGCCCCTCAAGCCATAATCAGCCATTAATGCACACCATTGCTAAGGAAATTACGCCCAATTAAGCAAGATCAGCCCCATCAATAGCTTGGATTAAATTAATTACGCCTTCATCTCCCTTTGGACCAAGCTTTGAATGCCCCGTTTTAGAATCAGCCTAAATCTCTTGAATCAGCCCATTAAGTGCCTCTTTAATCTTCTTGGATCTTGCTCTAGTAATTGGCCCAACTGGAACATGCAATGGATCCTTTAATGATGCTTGTTGATTCTCATCATTCTTCCTCTCTTCAAAAGGATTCGACCTCGAATTATCATCAGAATCATCCACGGGCGCATACTGTTCCTGCCTTCTAGCATTAGGGACTCTTTGGGGATGCCCCTCACACCAAGTAGAAATAATAGCGTCTTGCCTAGCCATCCGATCCTGAATCTCATTGAACACCACGTTCATGTGATCAAATTGTTGTTGCATAGCCTGTAACATGAAGGACGACTCCTCCCTTCCTTCTTTGCTTGATGTGTCGCCCCTGGAAGACATTTTTTTTTAAACTATAGAGAAATGTTAGAAATAATTTCTCACCACACTCCCTTACGTGTTTGCACTCAAATGTCGCCCACACTCGTGTTTCACTCTTAAATTGGCTTTTTTCCTATATTATTCTCACACTCTCTTGCCTATTTCCACTTGTAGCTTCCCCTATTCAGTTCTTTAGTAAACTAATAAACTTGATCAAGAAATTCAACTTGTAGTATTTAAACCAATACCAACAGCAAGAAAATATTATAGAAACAATGAATCAAAGGAAAAGGATAAGAATCAGGGTTTTTTTTTTTTTTTAGAGAGAACTGAAACTACAAAAGTCATGATTCAAGGAAAAATTAACTTTGATAAGTACGGTGAATGATAGTATTTTTTGCTTCAGCATCACCCTTTTTTTTACTTTTTTTATTTTTTTCACGTTTTTTCTTTTCAGTGTTTTTTTTTCACTTTTTTTTTTACTGGGTGCACAACACAAAAAAAAAATGAACACAAACGAAATAAGATAGGATGATAACAAGAAACGAAAGATAAAAGGATAGTAAACCTGACTTTTAGAAGCTGGCTCTGATACCAAATAATGCGAACCTCAACCGACACGCTTTGAGACCCAACAAACTATTGGAATACTTGCCCAAGAAAGCTAAAGTTCAGATTTTTTTATAGAAAACCCCGACCTAACGTTTATAATGAAACATGAACAGAAGGTATAAAGTAACAAACCTTGACCCAATGATTATAACTAAATCACGAACCGAAGGTATAAATTTTGAACGCCACAAGGAAGAATCCTCGATAAGTTCATAAGTTCTTTGAAGAACTAATAGAGGAAGCAAACCTCACATTTTTCTGATTTCTATTCCATTCTTCATTACAATAAGTGCATGCTATTTATAACCCTTTCAGCTCTACACCCCACTAAAAAAGAAACTAACTTGGTTACAAAATAAGAAAGTAGATAAAGAAAGAACTAAAAAAAAATACCCTTTAGGAAAGTCTTAGATTGGAAAGTTAATCAGCGAATTAGTTGGTATGGAACTGGAAAGTCAATCAGCCAATTAATTGGTCTGAAATTAGAAAGTAATTAGCCACTTTCTCCTTCTAATTCCACGCCCCTCAAGCCATAATCAGCTATTAATCCATGCCATTGCTAAGGAAATTACGCCCAATTAAGCAAGATCAGCCCCATCAATAGGTTGGATTAAATTTATTATACTTCTTCTACCTTTGGACCAAGCCTGGAATGCCCCGTTTTAGAATCAACCCAAATCTCTTGAATCACCCTATTAAGTGCTTGTTTGATCTTCTTGGATCTTGCTCTAGTAATTGGCCCAACTAGAACATGCAATGGATCCTTTAATGGTGCTTGTTGATTCTCGTCACTCTGTGTGGGATGGTTAACGTAAACTCTAAAATTTTGCACAAAAATCATTCTGACATTTTAAAATGGATTTTGTTTGTTCCATAATTCAAAATAAATAAAATGAAGGTGTATATAACCCTAGGCTCTTTGATCGGACAAGTATATTTCATTTTAACCTCTAAAACCTCTCTGATTGAGAACAATTAATCTTAAACTTAAAATTTTGTGTAAAATTGATAAGTGCTTAAATATTCATATTTAAGCCCCTTAATTTACATTTGTTAAGCTCTTAGTTTGCATTATTTTATTCTATTTTATTTTCTTTCTGTGTTTTCTGTGTTTTTATAGGTTCTTGGAGAAAAGAAAGCATTTTGGAACTATCTTGCTCAAAGAGCAAATCTAGAAGGGCTGGAAGCTGCTTAGTGCGATCAAGCGCAGAAGACCTGCGATCGAGTGCACCAGCGCTCAAGCACCCAAGCTAGGATAAAGTGGTGCACTCGAGTGCAGGGGACCTGCGATCTAGTGCACCAGCGCCCAAGCCAAGATAGAGTGGTGTGCTCGAGCGCACACACGCATCAGATTATTAAAACGGCAGTTCCTATTTTGGAAATAAATGTAGAGTTTTGTTTTACAAGTTTTAGGGTTTCTAAATGTTCCTAAACCTTATAAATAGGCCTGTAAACACAAAAATACGGGAGGAGGCCTAAGGCCCGAATCCGGAGGCCGGAGGGGATTTCACAAAAGAATTTACGACTTTTCAAAAGAGATCTCTCGGGTTTCTTCTTTCCTCTTTATTTTATTTTATGATGATGTTTAGCATCAAAACCATGCGTAATTAACTTCTTAGTAAGGGCTTGATTCAAGCCCTAATCATGTTTATTCAATAATTCAGTATTTGTGCCCTTGCAATATTTATGTTGTGATTCTTAACTTGATTAATGCTTATTTTTATTTAAATTCCTCATATGTGTTTGTCTGATCGACATATGCATGTGGTATGGATTAGTTAGTTGAATCAATTTGGATGACCGAGTCATGGGTTTAACAATAGTAATAAAAGAAATCCACACCGGATTCTTAAGTTAATTAACATGGGAAACTGGGAGTATACACCATGCCCTAGCTCTCATATGGTTGTCGATTTCCACAGATCTTATGCTCTCTTAAGGAACAACTCAGTATACACCATGTTGAATCCCTTAAGAAAGAAAAGAGTTAGAGTATACACCATGCCTAACTCGTTGCTTAGAGAAATCAATAGCTTAAAGAGTATACACTATGCCCTTAGGTTGATAAACATTAGGTATTCATAGTATGAGTAGAGCATTAGCATATTGTTTTGTTGTGGTAGCATGATTAGTGGTAGATATCAAGTCCCTACATTTTTATCATTATTAATTCAAATTCAATATTTATTTCTATCGTTTTATATTGCGAAAATAATTCTAAAGCGAAATTCACCAATCCCTGTGGAGATGATCTCGCATTTACACACTATACTACTCTGTTGACCTTGTGCACTTGCAAGTAAAACTGTTCAAATATTTGCTTATTAATTTAGATATATTTTTGCATGACAAGTTTTTGGCGTCGTTGCCAGAGATTGCACTAAATTTCTGTTTAGGATTATTTTTCGTTCATTTTTATTTTTTCTATTCTATTTTATTCAGTTTCATCATAACCCTAATTTATTTTCATTTTCTGTTCTGTTTCAAGTAAGTACGATATTGTTAAGGAAACTACCACCCAAGCTAAAAGATCCAGGTAGTTTTACCATTCCTTGCAGGATAGGTGACCAGCTTTTTGAGCATGCACTATTGGATCTAGGGGCCAGTGTCAATTTGCTACCTGATGAGAGTCATAAAATGCATCTTAACAGTACTTAATTGTTGGCATTTTAGGGTTGATCTAGGTTTTAATTGCATTTTTATACGTTAACAACTCTAAAGTATCATTCTTGAATCATTGATCTATTTCGGTGCGTTTTCAAGTACTTTAAGTCAAAAGAGGAGGAAAAGTTATTGTTTCTTGAAGCACAAAGACTCGAGGTATACCGGAGTGAAGGCATGGTTGTGAAAGGCAAATGAAGAAGATTCAAACCTTGAGTGTGTGTGCTGCGGCCTGAAAATATCCAAGCCTCAGCCTTTAGAACCAAGCCAAAAGAGCAAGAAATAAGCTTCAGTGAGAGGTGCGGCCCTGACTGATGAGAGGTGCGGCCTCCAGAAGCAAGAAGAAAGCCCACTGATGAGAGGTGCAGCGCCCAGAAGCTTGAAGAAAGCCCACTAATGAGAGGTGCGATGCCCACTGATGAGAGGTACGGTGCCCACACGATCCCTTTCTCCGAGTTATGACCTAATTAGGACTTTAATGATTGTTTAAACCCTAAAACACCCTTGGACCTTTTGTATTATAAATAGATCACTTAGAGTTTAAGGGAAGAAGATCTTTGAAATCATTAGAGGCCGGAGGCTGGGAAAAACATCATGAAGGCTGCCACATTCTCCCCTATGGTCAACTAATCTCCAAGCAAGGCGAAAGGATGAATCCCTAGGTGTAGTCGTTCTTATTTTCCATTATTGATTCAGTTGTAGTTTGGATTTATTATCAAAACGTTGTATGAGTTACTCTATAATTTAATTAGAAGATTTTTCTCTTAATCCGGTGATTGTATCTTTCTTCTCCATATAAGTCTAGTCATGCTTTTCTTATGTGACGTTGTTTGGGTATGATTAAGTCCGTTAGATTTATTTTTTAGGTTTGTCCATTACTGCAATATTGTCATTTCTTGATAAATCTATAGGACAGGTCATGTGTGCTTAACTCGAAAGTAAAGAGTAATTCATATCAATTACATTAGGGTTTATATATGTGCTTGATTAAATATTTGTTGATTGCTTGTTTGGGATGTGAAACTTGCAATCGAGATAAAAATAACTGAATTGAGATTGGAATAAGGCAACGAACCTAGGGAGGATTCCCAGACTCTTGTTATTTATCCATTATATTTACACTACTTCACATTACTTCAATATCAAAAGTCAATTTCTCTCATTTAACTTTTATCGTTCGTTTTAAGGTTCGCACTTTTTCTTGTAGATCACTTGTCTCCCTGTGGAATCGACACCCCAAAGCTGTGCTACAACTACCATGTTATACTTTGGTCATAATCAAATTTTGGCGTCGTTGCCGGGGAGGCATGCTTAAGTACAAGGAAGATTGTCAACCTTGAGACATGACGATAGAAGAATTGTAGATAGTTTTTTCTTTTCACAAGTTTATAAAGGTGGTAACTTCGTTCCTTCTTTTAGCTTGCTGCATTAATTTTATTTTATTCTTTCGTTTTATAGTATTTTTTTATTATTTTGTGATCTTGCATGCCTCCGATATAGAGACACTTTGGGTAGATTTGCTTGTAAGCCTGTGTTAGAATCAGAATTAAATTCTTTTTTAAATCCTTTATTTGACAAACCATCTAGTTCCGAAGAAATGAGTGAACACAAAGTTCAACCCCCTAGATCCCTTCAAGATTACCTCCACCCTACACTCATAGCCACACCATCATGCATCATGTTTCCAGCCAATATTCGCCATCAAGATTTTAAAACAGGGATGATACAATTACTCCCTACGTTTCATGGCTTGGAAAATGAAAACCCATATGTGCACATTAGAGAGTTTAAGGAAGTATTTGCGACTTTTCATAGTCAAGATGCAACTGCTGACATTGTGAGACTTAAGTTCTTTCCTTTCACTTTGAAGGATAGACCTAAGAGTTGGCTATACTCACTGAGACCATGATCTATTGGGTCATAGACTGAGATGACTCGGATCTTCTTTAATAAATACTTCCCCAACATAAGACCAATGCTTTAAAAAGGAAAATATCCACCTTTGCATAAAAGGATAGTGAAACTTTGTATCAGTCTTGGGAAAGATTTAAGGAGTTGCTAAGTATGTGCCCTCACAATGGGTATAAGAATTGGCGTTTAGTGAGCTATTTTTATGAGGGACTTACATATAGAGAGCACCAATTTGTGGAGATGATGTGTAATGGTGAATTTTTACAAAAAATATCCTGACGAGGCCATAGAATACCTCAATGAGCTTGCTGAAAAAGCTCACACTTGGACTGGACCTAGTGCTACTGAAAGCACAAACAAGTCACGACCTGTAGAGGACCAAAATGGTGGTGGAATTTACCATCTTATGGAAGAGGACAACCTAAAAGCTAAGGTCGAGATGCTCACTAGGGAATTACATGTGTTAAAGACTAAGAGCTTACAACCAACACACGTAGCTAATCATGCAAGGTCTTTTGAACCATGTTTTGTGTATGACGGGGTAGATCATCTCGCCTAAGAATGTCCCACATTTGCAGAGATGAGAGGAGTGTATGAGGAACAATGTAATGCCTTAGGTATGTACAAGAAGCCTTTTTCACCTTTCTCTAATAGCTATAATCCGGAGTGGCGGAATCACCCCAATCTTAGCTGAAAATCTGAAAACCAGTCGCCTACACAACCCCCTAGATCATATCCTGCAACATATTATGCACCTGCACCCTCTAGGAATCCTTTAGAAAAAACTTTGCATGCTTTTATTGAGGCACATGGTAAGACTAATGAAAGAATTGAATCTTTGATTACGCAGGTTGTTGAAGAACATAAGGATCTAAAGAGCCAAGTGTCCAAACTAATGAGCTCTTTGAGTGTGAATGAGCGAGGTAAGTTCCCTTCTCAAGCTCAGTCCACACCTCATGATCAACACATTGTGCAAAAAATTTTGAAGGATGTGAATGCCATTGTGACACTAAGTGGTAAGTCATTACACATCCCGACAATGAACAAATCAGAAGATAATGATGACAACCACCAGGTATACATGATTGACTCACTCATGAAAAAGGTCCATCACCTTAATCCATTGGAGTCAATCCACACCCATGGTTTCACGAGAGCATATATTGAACCAGAATCTGCAGATGTTACTGATAACATCCTTGAGGCCTCTTTAAAGCATACAAGCACAAAATTTGGCAGTGAAGCAGTTGCTAGTGCATTAAGCTCATGTTTGTCTAGGAGGGAATAAGAGCGTCTGGCTGAAGATGAAAAACTTAGCGCTCATGGGAGGCACCCCACAGCATATCCTTTTATTGTTTTCATATTTCTTTTTCTTGTTTATTATTAGTATTTTGTTGTTTTCCAATATTGACTTCATATTTCTTTTTCAGGGACAAATATACGAAGCAGTTCAAATAGTGGAGCATAATTTTCAGCTTCTGTGCACTTTTGGTTACAAAGGGAGTTTCCTTTACTCTTTCTTTTACATTGAGGTCAATACAATTTTTAAGTTGGGGGTGGAGGAAACGTATTTCTTCCTTTCATTGAACTGTTAGGTGTTATTTTCCCTTTTTGTTTGTTTTTAGCATGCTTTGTGTTAACCATGGAGTTAATTCACATGTCAATGATATGAACTTAATTGAGATAGCATATAGCATTTAGAAGAAATTAAATCTTGCTTCGGTTTGAGAATGATTTAGATGTCAATCTTCATTTGGTTTGAGACTCTAGTTTGCGGTAAGAGTGTATGATTAGTCTAAAACGTTTAGAGAAGTTTTATGTGTGATTACTTTTTGAATACTTTTGTGGTCTCGACAAGCTCTAGAACTTATGTGATAATCACTTTAGGCAAATTCCTAGAATGCACACCACTTAGAATATGATGTAGGCCATTATTGGACCGTTTGAGCCTTTCAAACTTACCCTTGCTATATCTTTCGCTAGTCACCTGTTTGAGCCTTTTTCTTGAAAAAGAATTTGAGCCTTGTTTCTTTCAATAGCCCATTTACTCACCTTTATGAGCTTAAAAATATTTTATCCTTATACTTCTTTTAAAAGAACTTAGTTATACACATTTGTTAAGAAGCACTTAAGAGGAGTAAGGATAGAAATATGAAAAAATATTACTGCCATAACCCAAGTACATTAAAGGAGATAAGTTGGGGGTTCTGGAAAGAATAAAAAAAATAAAAAAGGAAGTGAATGGTCTTATGCCAAAAATAGAAAAAGAAAAGGAAAAAAAAAGGAAAGAAGAAAAAGAGAAGTGAAGTATGGCAAAGAAAGAGGAAAATAAAAGAAAAGTGGTGACTTAAAAGAGAAATGCTCTTACAAAAAAATGTTTGAAAGAGTTGGGTGTTGAAGTAAGGTTATCTAGTGCTTAAAGAATGTTGTGTTTAAAACTAAGAGATTAAGTTCTTTTATTTGTTGAATCCTTCCCGTTCCTTCTTAACCTCTACCTTAGCCTAACATTACAAGCTTGTTTAAAGACCTATTGATCTAAGGTGGTATGATTTTTCTACAATAGTGGAGATTGATTTGAAAAGTGAACCTATGGAGCTTGTTTTGTGATTGATGTCACGCAAATTAAATATTTTAGAAGCTAAGACTTGTATTCATGAATGTCATGCATAAAATCATCCGGGTGTTCGGATTAATGGATTGTGGTAAGATGGATGTTAAGAGTCGATAACAATTTTAAGATTGATGTTTGGATTACTTTTGGACTTAAGTGATATTTAATGATTCTATGTGCTGTGTATTATGTGTAATTTCTGAGACAAAAAGTGAATTGCTCTTGGTTTAACGCTAACATTGCTTTACTTTGTTTTGATTCCTACCATTGAATTCATCTCTTGTTTTCGCTTGAATTGCTAGGGACTAGCAATAAGCTAGTTGGGGGTTGTGATGAGAGTCATAAAATGCACCTTAACAATACTTAATTGTTGACATTTTAGGGTTGATCTAGGTTTTAATTGCTCTTTTATATGTTAACAAATCTAAAGTATCATTCTTGAATCATTGATCTATTTCAGTACGTTTTAAGGTACTGTAAGTCAAAAGAGGAGGAAAAGTTATCGTTGCTTGAAGCATAAAGACTCGAGGTATACTAGAGTGAAGGCATGGTTGTGAAAGGCAAATGAAGAAGAATCAAACCTTGAGTGTGTGCGCTGCGGCCTGAAAATATCCAAGCCTCGGCCTCCAGAACCAAGCCAAAAGAGCAAAAAAGAAGCTTCAGTGAGAGGTGCGGCCTTCAGAAGCAAGAAGAAAGCCCACTGATGAGAGGTGCAGCACCCACTGATGAGAGATGTGGGGCCCAAAAGCTTGAAGAAATCCCACTGATGAGAGGTACAGCGCCCACTGATGAGAGGTGCGGCGCCCACACGATCCCTTTCTCCGAGTTATGACCTAATTAGGACTTTAATGATTGTTTAAACCCTAAAACACCCTTGGACCTTTTGTACTATAAATAGATCACTTAGGGTTTAAGGGAAGAAGATCTTTGAAATCATTAGAGGCTGAAGGCCGGGGAAAACATCATGGAGGCTGCCACATTCTCCCCTATGGTTAACTAATCTCCAAGCAAGGCGAAGGGATGAATCCCTAGGTGTAGTCGTTCTTATTTTCCATTATTGATTCAGTTGTAGTTTGGATTTATTATCAAAACATTGTATAAATTACTCTTTAATTTAATTAGAAGATTTTTCTCTTAATCCGGTGATTGTATCTTTCTTCTCCATAAAGTCTAGTCATACTTTTCTTATGTGACATTGTTTGGGTATGATTGAGTCTGGTAGATTTATCTTTTAGGTTTGTCCATTACTGCAATATTGTCATTAAAGATATATAGTCGTTTCTTGATAAATCTATAGGATAGGTCATGTGTGCTTAACTCGAAAGTAAAGAGTAATTCATATCAATTACATTAGGGTTTATATATGTGCTTGATTGAATATTTGCCGATTGCTTGTTTGGGATGTGAAACTTGCAATCGAGATAAAAACAAATGAATTGAGATTGGAATAAGGCAACGAACCTAGGGAGGATTCCTAGACCCTTGTTATTTATCCATTATATTTACACTACTTCACATTACTTCAATATCAAAACTCAATTTCTTTCGTTTAACTTTTATCGTTCGTTTTAAGGTTCGCACTTTCTCTTGTAGATCGCTTGTCTCCTTGTGGAATCGACACCCCAAAGCTATGCTACAACTATCGCGTTATACTTTGGGTGTAATCAAATTTTAGAAGGTTCGCACTTTTTCTTATAGATAGTTTGTCTCCCTGTGGAATCGACACCCCAAAGCTGTGCTACAACTACCACATTATACTTTGGGTGTAATCACTACCATACACTGTATTTGAAACACTAGGTTTGGGGGAGCTTCAACTGACTTCTATCACCTTGCAATTGACAGACAGAAGCATCAAAAGACCAAGAGGTATTCTCGAGGATGTTTTGGTAAAGGTAGGTGAGTTTACTTTACCTGCGGATTTTATTATATTAGATATGGAAGAATCCCCCATGCCATTGTCTTTGCCCATCATTTTAGGATGACCCTTTATGAGAACTGCTGATACAAAAATTTGTGTGAAAAAGGGTATTGTAAGTATGAAGGTAAATGGTGAGAATATTGAATTCAAAATATTTAATGCATTAAAATTACCCCAAGATGATTTGAAATGTTTTAATGTATGTTTGATGCAAGGTGTTGTTGAGCAAACTTTTTGGGTCCATCACATTGATCCAATGGAGACCAGCCTCAACTCTGAAGAGGTTACTGATGACATCATTGAAGTTGTGCACCTCCTTGAGGCCTCTCCAAAGCATCCAAGTGAAACTTAGCGTTTGGCTGAAGACATAAAACTTAGCGCTCATGGGAGGCACCCCACAACATATCCTTTTGTTTTTATATTTCTTTTACTAATTATTTTTAGTATTTTTTGTTTTCCAGTATTATTTTAGTTTTTCTTTTTCAGGGATAATGTGTGCATCAGTTCAAGTTTGGGGGTGTGCTATGAGCTATGCCAATCCAGCTAGTCTCCATCTCCCAAGTCAGCTCTTTTCATGTTATTCACTCATTGAGGACAATGTGTAATTTAAGTATGGGGGTATGGGAGACACATTTACACACACTTTGTCCCAGTTTGTTGTTATTTTCCATTTTAAAATAGGCTATGGAATAAAATAAATGCATGTTCATGTTCATCTTGAAATTTTGATTGATCTGAAAAAAAATTACGATGTGATTTCATTAGTGAGCTTAAAATTTTGAACACACGATCTAATAATAGAGTTTTAAAGTTTAGTTACTTACTTTAGGCATTTAAGAATTCATATGTTTGATCTAATCTGACACGAGCACACTAGCACATGATTGTGTGAGGTGTGACATGAGATTTTAATGTGTATGTTTCCATTGGTTAACTGAACTAGAGGACTTGTTGAATGGACACTTTGGCATAAAAAAAAAATTGCTCATGATGATCATTAATAAACTTTCCACTGAGTAACTAGACCTCTTGCCTCAGTAAGCAGTGAGTGTTCACATTAAAATATGGGAATTTTTCTCATAATGATCATTGATAAACTTTCCGCTGAGTAACTGGACCTCTTGCCTCAGTAAGCAGTGAGTGTTCACATCAAAATGTGAGAATTTTTCTTGGTAGCATTAAGGCCAGTTTAGTTTCGTAGCTTTTTTTACTCGAGTTAGTAAATCCTTAGAGGTGTCTTTACACCTAATACCCTAAAACCATCTGATTTGGGAGTCATTGGCTCAACACTCGTTACATGGGTCAATTAGAAAGTTTAAGGGAACTAAACATAGCAAAGCCTCATAATAAAAGAAAGAAGAAAATTAAACTATACCATTGTTGTTCACTTTGATGGGAAATTCGGTGAATCTTGAGACATGAAAACATTACACATTGGAATTATTTGGAAGCTTCATATTTATGTGCTAATTCACTTTACATTGATTTGGACTTATGATGCCTTAGCCTGCCTCTTGTAAGTAATTAGAATTTAAAACTCTCATTCATTGCGAAGATGGGTTTGTATTTTAAGCTTGCTCGTGAATGAATATCATGGTTTTGTGTGATACTTAAATTTTTTGATACCACGAATGATGGATTTATCTTTGCGTCTTTGTTTTTCATTTAGTTGTTGGTTTCGTATTGCTAAGGGACTAGCAAAATGTAAGTTTAGGGGTGATTTAAGTGCTTAAATATTCATATTTAAGCCCTTTAATTTTTATTTATTAAGCTCTTAGTTTACGTTATTTTATTATATTTTATTTCCTTTTGTGTTTTCTGTGTTTTTATAGGTTCTTGGAGAAAATGAAGCATTTTGGAACTATCTTGCTCAAAGAGCAAATATGGAAGAGCTGGAAGCTACCTAGCACTCAAGCGCCTAAGCCAGGATCGAGCGCACCTGCGCTCGAGCGCACCAACCTGTGATCGAGTGCACATGCATATTAGATTATTAAAACGGCAGTTCCTATTTTGGAAATAAATGTAGGGTTTTGTTTTATGAGTTTTAGGGTTTTCAGATGTTCCTAAACCTTATAAATAGGCTTGTAAACACAAAAATACGGAAGGAGGCCGGAGGCCGGAGGGGATTTCACAGAAGAATTGACGACTCTTCAAAAGAGCTCTCTCGGGTTTCTTCTTTCCTCTTTATTTTATTTTATGATGATGTTTAGCATCAAAACCATGTGTAACTAACTTCTTAGTAAGGGCTTTATTGAAGCCCTAATCATGTTTATTCAATAATTCAGTATTGGCGCCCTTGCGATATTTATGCTATAATTCTTAACTTAATTAATGCCTGCTTTTATTTAACTTCCTCATATGTGTTTACCTGATTGACATATGCATGTGGTATGGATTAGTTAGTTGAATCAATTTGGATGACCGAGTCTTGGGTTTAACAATAGTAACAAAAGAAATCTACACTGGATTCTTGGGTTAATCAACATGGGAAACCAGGAGTATACACCATACCCTAGGTCTCATGTGGTTATCGATTTTCATAGATCTTATGCTTTCTTAAGGAACAACTCAGTATACACCATGTTGAATCCCTTAAGAAAGAAAAGAGTTAGAGTATACACTATGCCTAACTCGTTGCTTAGGGAAATCAATAGCTTAAAGAGTATACACCATGCCCTTAGGTTGACAAACATTAGGTATTCATAGTATTAGTAGAGCATTGGCATATTGTTTTGTTGTGGTAGCATGATTAGTGGTGGATATCAAGTCCCTATGCTTTTATCATTACTAATTCAAACTCAAAATTTATTTCTATCATTTTATATTGTGAAACTAATTCTAAAGCGAAATTCACTAATCCCTGTGGAGATGATATCGCATTTGCATATAAACTACTATGTTGACCTTATGCACTTGCAAGTAAAACTGTTCAAATATTTGCTTATTAATTTAGTTATATTTTTGCACGACAAAAATCCAAACTGGTGTTTTAAAATAGATTTGGTTCCTCAGTTTACATTTGACAAAGGATGTCTATGTAACCAATGGTTCGTTGATTCGACAAGTATTTTATATTTTAACCTCTAAAACTTTTTTAAGTGTTAACGGTTCGGCTTAAGTCTAAACAATTGAACAAATTGCAAACCAGAGTTTTAAAATCGATTTCTTTTGTTCCACAAATATCGTTTGACAAAAGAGAGTGTACTGAACCCTTGTCTCTAGATTAGACAAGTATTTATCATTTTCGCCCCTAAAAGCTCTCTGTGTTAATAGTTAACGTAAAACCGAAACTTCTTCACAAAATTAAAACCAGTGTTTTAAAATTGATTTTGTTTCTTCTCAACTAGCATTTGACAACAAAAAAAAAATGTATGTAACCCATGGTTCGTCTATTGGACAAGTATTTTACTTTTCAACCTCTAAACCCTCTATAAGTGCTAAAGGTTAACCTTAAACCTAAACTTTTACACCAAATAAAAATCAATGATTTAAAATGGAATTGTTTTGTTCCACAACACACATTAGATAAAAAGTACAAGTACTTCACCTCCATCTCCTCCATTGGACAAGCATTTTTCAGTTTATCTACTAAAACTTTTCTATGTGGTATTGATTAACGTGAAATATAAAATTTTGCACAAAATCTAAATTTGTGTTTTATAAAAGATTTCATTTGTTTAGGAACTCACATTCATTAAAAATAAGGTGTACGTAATCCTTACCTCGTCGATTGGACAAATATTTTACATTTTAACCTCAAAAACCTCTCTAAGTGTGAATTGTTATCTTTGAACTAAAATTTTTGTACCTAATGAAAACATGCATTTTAGGGTTTTGTTTGTTCCATAACTCTTTTTCAAACAAAAAAAAAAAAGAACATCTACGCAATCCCTCTCTATGTGGGACAGTTAATGTAAACCCTAAAATTTTGCACAAAATCTAATCTGGTCTTTTAAAATAGATTTTGTTTGTTCCACAATTCAAAATAAAGAAAATGAAGGTATATATAACCCTAGGCTCTTTGATCGGACAAGTATCTTTCATTTTAACCTCTAAAACCTCTCTGACTGAGAACAATTAATCTTAAACTTTAAATTTTGCATAAAATCCAAACTAGTGTTTTAAAATAGATTTCGTTGGTTCCTCAGTTTACATTTGACAAAGGATGTCTACGTAATCCATGGTTCGTCGATTCGACAAGTATTTTACATTTTGACCTCTAAAACTTCTTTAAGTGTTAACAGTTCAGCTGAAGTCTAAACAATTGAACAAATTGCAAACCAGAGTTTTAAAGTCGATTTCTTTCGTTCCACAACTATCATTCGACAAATGGGTGTGTACCGAACCCTTGTCTCGTAGATTAGACAAGTATTTATCATTTTCGCCCCTAAAAGCTCTCTATGTTAATATTTAACGTAAAACCAAAACTTTTTCACAAAATCAAAACCAGTTTTTCAAAATTGCTTTTGTTTCTCCTCAACAAACATTTGACAAAAAAAATATGTATGTAACCCATGGTTCGTCTATTGGACAAGTATTTTACATTTCAACCTCTAAAACCTCTATAAGTGCTAATTGTTAACCTTAACCTAAACTTTTACAACAAATGCAAAGCGGTGTTTTAAAATGGAATTGTTTTGTTCCACAACACACATTAGATAAATAGTACAAGTACTTCACCCCCATCTCCTCTATTTGACAAGCATTTTAACCTCTAAAATTTCTCTATGTGTGATGCGAACCTCAACCGACATGCTTTGAGACCCAACAAACAATATTGGAATACTTGCCCAAGAAAGTTAAAATTAAGATTTTTGGTAGAAAACCCGGGCCCAACGTTTTATAATGAAATGCAAACGAAGGTATAAAGTGACAAACCTTGACTCAATGATTATAACTGAAATCACGAACCAAAGGTATAAAATTTGAACGCCAAAAGGAAGAATCCTTGATAAGTTCATAAGTTCTCTGAAGAACCAATAGAGGAAGCAAACCTCACGTTTTTTTCTGAATTCTATTCAAATATGCTTCATTACAATGAGTATATGCTATTTATAACCTTTTCAGTCCTACATGCCCACTATAAGTAAAAGGAAACTAACTTGGTTCCAAAATAAGAAAAATAGATAAAGAAATGACTTAAAAAACACGCCTAAGAATATTCTGAAATAGGCAAGTCAATCAACCAATTAATTGGTATGGACCTCACATTCAAAAAAAAATAAGGTGTACATAACCCTAACCTCGTCGATTGGACGAGTATTTTTACATTTTAACCTCAGAAACCTCTATAAGTTTGAACATAAACTTTTGCACATAATGTAAACATGTGTTTTAAAATGGGTTTTGTTTGTTCCAAAACATAATTTCAAACAAAAAAAGAACGTCTACACAATCCCTCTCTATGTGTGACGGTCAACTTAAACCCTAAAATTTTGCACAAAATCTAATTTGGTATTTTAAAATGGATTTTGTTTGTTCCAAAATTCAAAATAAACAAAATAAAGGTCTATGTAATCCTAAGCTATTAGATCGGATAAGTATCTTTCATTTTAACCTCTAAAACCTCTCTGAGCGAAAACGATTAATCTTAAACCTAAAGTTTTGAATAAAATTCAAACTAGTGTTTTAAAATAGATTTCGTTGGTTCCTCAGTTTACATTTGACAATGGATGTCTACGTAACCCATGGTTCATCGATTCGACAAGTATTTTACATTTTAACCTCTAAAATTTCTTTAAGTGTTAACGGTTCGGCTTAAGTCTAAACATTTGCACAAATTGCAAACAAGAGTTTTAACATGGATTTATTTTGTTCCTGATGCGAACCTCAACCGACACGCTTTGAGACCCAACAAACAATATTGGAATACTTGCCCAAGAAAGTTAAAATTCAAGTTTCGATAGAAAACCCCGGCCCAACGTTTATAATGAAACGCGAACCGAAAGTATAAAGTAACAAAGTTCAACCCAATGATTATAACCGAATCATTAACCGAAGGTATTAAATTTGAACGCCACAAGGAAACCTCACGTTTTTCTAATTTCTATTCTATTCTATTCATTACAATGAGTGCATGCTATTTATAACCCTTCAGCCCTACACCCCACTAAAAAAGGAAACTAATTTAGTTACAAAATAAGAAAGTAGATAAAGAAAGAACTAAAAAAAATACGTTTTAGGAAA
The DNA here is from genome assembly GCA_023935145.1 of Bretschneidera sinensis. Lineage (NCBI taxonomy): Eukaryota > Viridiplantae > Streptophyta > Magnoliopsida > Brassicales > Akaniaceae > Bretschneidera > Bretschneidera sinensis. Next base: position 56,901,975 of record CM043697.1, on the reverse strand, counting down.
GTCTGAGATAAGCAAGTCAATCAGCCAATTAATTGGTATGGAACTGGAAAGTCAATCAGCCAATTAATTGGCCTGAAATTAGAAAGTAATCAGCCACTTTCTCCTTTTAATTCCACGCCCCTCAAGCCATAATCAGCCATTATTCCACGCCATTGCTAAGGAAATTATGCCCAATTAAGCAAGATCAGCCCCATCAATAGCTTGGATTAAATTTATTACACCTTCATCTCTTTTTGGACCAAGCTTGGAATGCCCCGTTTTAGAATTTGCCCAAATCTCCAGTCTCCCCGAACAAAAACTAAACTAAAAGGGATATATTGTTTCTGTGTTTTACAAATCTATTTATAGGGTTCTAAGGACATTTGGAAACTCTAATTTCCAAAACAAGTCTCTAACCCTACTTTCCAAAATAGAAACTGCTGTTTTGATGTTTTACTAATGTGTGTGCGCTCGATCGCATGAGTTTGCGCTCGAGTGCAAGGTTACACTCGAGCCTTCTCCTTGTGCGCTCGATCACACCAAGCACTGCACTCGATCGCACTCTTCTGCAGCTTCCAATTTTAGTTTTGCTCTTTGAGTTCCAAAATGCTTCCTTTCTTCCAAAAACCTATAAAAACACAGAAAACACAAAAAAAAAAAAAAAAAGTAAAATGGAATAAAATACGCAAACTAAGAGCTTAACAAATGTAAATTAAGGGGCTTAAATATGAATATTTAAGCACTTATCACACCCCCAAACTTACATATTGCTAGTCCCTTAGCAATATGAAACTAAAAACTAAATGAAAAACAAAGACGCAAAGATAAATCTATTATTCATGGTATCCAAAAATTTAAGTCTCACACAAAATCGTGATATTTATTCAAGAGCAAGCTTAAAATACAAACACAACTTTGCAATGAATAAGAGTTTTAAAATTTATTCACTTATACAAGGCTGGTTAAGGCATCACAAGTCTGACTTAGTGTGTGGTGAATTAGCATATAAAATGTGAAGCTTCCAAATAACTCCAATGTGTAATGTTTCAGTGTCCTAACATTCATCGAGTTTCCTATTAGAATGAACAATAATAGCATAGTTTTGTTTCTTTCTTTTTCTTTTATTATGAGATTTTTGTCATGTTAAGTTCCCTTAAGCTTTCTAATTGACCCATGCAGCGAGTGTTTAGCCAATGACTCCCAAACCATATGGTTTTAGGGCATTAGGGGTAAAGACACCCCTAAGGACTTACTAACTCGAGTCAAAAAGGCTACGAAACTAACTGGTCTTAATGCTACCAAGCAAAATTCCCACCTTTTGACGTAAACACTCACTGCTTACTGAGGCAAGAGGTCCAGTTACTCAATGAAAACTTTATTTAATGATCATTATAAGTAGAATTCCCACCTTTTGACGTGAACACTCACTGCTTACTGAGGTAAGAGGTCCAGTTACTCAGTTGAAAGTTTATTTAATGATTATTAGGAGCATTTTATTTTCTGTTTTTGAGCAATAAAATTTTTTCTATTTTTCTATGCCAAGATGTTCTTCTAAAAAGTTATCTGATTATGGTTAGGCCATTGAAACATACAAATAAAAATTATATGTCATATCCCATACAATTATGTGCTAATGTGCTCGTGTCAGATTTAGATCAAACTTGTGAATTCTTAAATGCCTTAAAGTAAGTAATTAAACTTTTAAAACTTTATTATTTAGACCACATGTTCAATATTTTAAGCTTACTAATGAAATCTTATCATAATATTTGTTTAAATCAACCAAAATTTTCAAAACAACATGAACATGCATTTATCTTTTCTTTTAAACAATAAAATAAAAATAAAAAAACTGGGACAAGGTGTGTGTGAATGTGTCTTCCATACCCCCAAACTTAAATTACACATTGTCTCCAATGTGTGAATATCATGGAAAGATCTGACCTGAGAGATAGAGAACTAACTAGGCCAGCATGGCTCATAGCACACCCCTAAACTTGAACGGATGCAAACATTGTCCCTAAAAAGAAAAATTAATGTAATATGGGAAAACAAGAAGTACTAAAAATAAATAAATAACAATAAATATGAAAAACAATAAAAATAAAAGGATAAGCTGTGGGGTGCCTCCCATGAGCGCTAAGTTTTACATCTTCAGCCTGGCCGTGCCTTATTCCATAGCAGTTTTGTGCTCTTTATGAACTTTCAACAGCTTCTCTTCTTCCCCACAACTAAGATTGGCAGCAACTATCTCAGGTAATGTCTTACTCTCTCCCAAATAAGCATAAGTTAAATGATCTGGCAACTGCTACAATTCCAATTTTGGTGTCTGGACAATAGAAGGGATAAGAATAGTATTAGTAGGCACATGAGGTTCAAATGGAGGGTTGTACTTACTTGGATATTTTGGATAGGCCTCAAGGAGGTGTTCAGTTTCAATGATGTCATCAGTAACATCTTCATATTTTGGCTCAATATCTGATCCTTTGAAACAATGGGTGAGGGTGGTCTCCAATGTATCAATGTGATGGACATGAGAAACTTGCTCAACAACACCTTGCTTTCGTTCACTTAGCTCCTTAGCCAATTGCCCCACTTATACTTCTAGTCTTTGAATGGCTTGCTCATGCTTTGCAATGGTTTCCCATTGCTCAGTCCGAAATTGTCTTTCCTCTGCCATGAATTGTTCTTGTAAAGTCATCAACTGCCTCATAAGACTCTCTAGGTCATTTGTCTTTGATTCTGGAACTATTTGGGCTGCTGGTGGGGAGTTCCTTTGCTGTCCTTGTAGGTTCAAAGCATTTTGATTGTTGCTCCATGGGTGATTCTGTTATCCAGGATTTTAGGTATTTGCATATGCACTGTTTGGTCCCACATAGTTCGCTTGCTCGGGATCTATAGATGAATATAAATGGCAAGTCTTAGTAGTGTGATCAAATTGAGAACATAAAGCATATACCTGGCGTTGTGTGGCTTGTGGACGAGGAGGGATATCTTGAGCAGTTATGGCTTTTATATGAATATCTAGCTTCCTCTCCATAGCAGCCATCTGATTTGAAGATCCACCATTTTAGTTTCGTATTGCTAAGGGACTAGCAATATATAAGTTTGGGGGTGTGATAAGTGCTTAAATATTCATATTTAAGCCCCTTAATTTACATTTGTTAAGCTCTTAGTTTGTATTTTATTCCATTTTACTTCTTTTTTGTGTTTTCTGTGTTTTTATAGGTTTTTGGAAGAAAATAAGCATTTTGGAACACAAAGAGCAAAACTAGAACTGGGAGCTGCAAAAGAGTGTGATCGAGCGCAGTGCTTGGTGCGTTCGAGCGCACAAGAAGAAGGCTCGAGCGCAAACTCTTGCAATCGAGCGCACACACATCAGTAAAACATCAAAACAGCAGTTCCTATTTTGGAAAGTAGGGTTAGAGACCTGTTTTGGAAATTAGGGTTTCCAAGTGTCCTTAGAACCCTATAAATAGACTTGTAAAATACAGAAACAGTATCTCCTTTTTAGTTTAGTTTTTGTTCGGGGAGATCGGAGGCCGGACGAGCCCAGAGGAGAGATTGTGGAGGCGAATTGACGACTCTTCTCCATAGTGTTTTCAGGTTTCTTCTTTCCTTTGTTATTTTACTCTATGATGTTGTTTAGCATCACAACTATGTGTAACTAATTTTCTAATAAGGGCTTGGTTGAAGCCCTAATTATGTTTATTCAATTATTCAGTATTGGCACCTTTGCGATATTTATGTTGTGATGCTTAACTTGATTAATGCTTGTTTTTGTTTAAATTCATCATATGTGTTTGCTGATCAACACATGCATGTGATATAGATTAATTAGTTGAATCAATTTGGATGACCGAGTCCTGGGTTTAACATTAGTAACAAAAGGTATCCACACCGGATTCTTGAGTTAATCAACATGGGAAACTGGGAGTAGATACCATGCCCTAGGTCCCGTGTGGTTGTCGATTTCCACAGATCCTATGCTCTCTTAAGGAACAACTTGGTATACACCATGTTGAATCCCTTAAGAAAGAAAAGAGTTAGAGTAGATACCATGCCTAACTCGTTGCTTAGGGAAATCAATAGCTTAAGGAGTAGATATCATGCCCTTAGGTTGGCAACCATTAGGTATTCATGACATGAGTAAAGCATTGGCATACTGTTTTGTTGTGGTAGCATGATTAGTGGTGGATATCAAGTCTCTACGCCTTTATCTTTATTAAATTCCAACTCAATATTTATTTCTCTTATTTTTACTTTATTATTGCGAAACTAATTCTAAATCAAAATTTACCAATCCCTGTGGAGATGATCTTGCATTCGCACACTATACTACTAAGTTGATCTTGTGCATTTGCAAGTAAAAATTATTTAATGTCTAATCTACCCTTGCATCTTTTTCTAATTTCAGTTCAAATCATTCTCTTGTAACCATCATTCCGCCTAAAATCACACTATCACAAGAAATCAAGTGGCCCTATAAGATATGATACTCAATTCAATTTATTGAATATTAATACCTCAATCTTTTGATTTTTTTACATGTTTTTAATTTATTTTTTAATTATTTATAAGATTAAGTTTCAAATTTGTAACTTATACATTCATAATTTATACCCATATGTTCTGTTGAGATAAAAACAAATTCCATAAATTATATTTATTTGTTTGGTTAGTTAGTTTGTTAGTTTTTTTAATTAAATTTTAAATTAATTTCTTAAGTTTTTTTAATTATTTGAAATTTTTCGTTCACACATTATATTTTTTATTGGTATTCACTTGTTATGTTAATTAATTAATGTAAAATTTCATCAATAACCAATGACAAATAATTTTGAAAAAAATCAATAAATTAGATAAGAAAATATTGACAACATTAACTAAATATAATTCAAGATACTTTAAACTTTAATGTTCAATAAATTATTTATAAAATTATAAAAATATTATCCATTTTTTACATTCACACAACTTAGTTTTGTATTAGTAATTATATACTTACAAAATACAAATTCCTAAAATTATATATATATATATATATATATATATATATAAATTTTCAAAAGTAAGAAAAAATAAATTAATAAACGAATTTAACTAGATCTTCAAAAACTTGACTTGATATTATATTCTAAAAGTAAATAAAAGGAAAGAACAAGTGGGCTCTTGCACAAGTTTTATATTCTATCTTTGTTGATAGATTAAGATTTAGTAGCGTTATTTTTATTATAAAATGTAACTTATAAACATTGTAAAAATTAAACTGAAAATATATTTTCAAATTAATCAAAAGAATAAGCCAAACCAAATTTTCAACAAATAGAATTATTGAGATTATATTCTGAATACATACAAATAAAAAATGTGTCCTTTCATCACTATACTAAGTTTTAAATAATTTATATTTATACTTGAGATAAAAATAAAAAAAAATAAAAAAAAAACATGCTGCAATGAAATTCTTGGCGGAATTTCAAAAAAATTTGAAATCAAAACCCAACTATTGCAGCTATTAGTGAAAATTTAGTCTTTTTACAGTTTAGTACTCTTCAAGTAATAAGTTTTTAAAATATCCAACAAATAATCTAATAATCCAATTATAATACAAAATCAATAGATTCAAATATAGATTCAGTTTTAAAATATCAAATAAATAATTTGATTCAAATCTCGTATGCTAAATTTTTAACATATAAATTGAATATAACATAGTCCGAGCTAAATCCAATTCGTTTACTGGCCTAATTGCAAGGATTACACTAGTGGATTTATGTGATGGAAGAAGCACCAATGGTTTTATATTTGTATTGTCGGAGCATATTTTGAACAAATGAATTACATAAATTTTATAAAATTCATTTATAATTTCATATTTATTATATTTAAAAATATAAAATATATATATAATTCATTTTGAAATGAATTTATCATGAATTGAGTTAATTTATTATAAATTCTATAAAAATGATATATTTTATAAATGAATTCCATAAAACGAAAAGAAAAAATTATGTGGACTAATAAAATGTTCTCTTTCTCTCCTTCTTTCCTTTTTTCCCTTCCTCTATCTCTCCTATAACTCCTTTTCTCCTTTTGAATTTTTTTATTTATTTTAAAGATTTAAAACATAATAATTTCCTTATTTAATATAAGTTTATGAAAGATACATTTATTTCAAATAAATTTGACTATTTAACATGAAAACGTCAAATATAAAAATTAATTTCAATTCATTTTTTAAAAAAATATTTTAATTTATTTCTAAATTTTTTTTAAATTTATTTGAAAATAAAATTCACCCAAACGAACATTAGTTTCGTAGTAGTATCCAAGGGATTCATGATGACCAAGTAGCCACAAATTTCCTGTTTGGAATTTGGACCACGCATTCGATGCCCTTTCGAAGATCTGGGAGATACACTTTTGATTCCTCCATTGTAGAATCATCAGCTCCATCAAGCTGCACAGGGGGGAATTTCAGGTTGATTAAATTTAAATTTACAGTTTCTTCCTCTGCATCTAGTCTATGTGATTCAGTTTCTTCCTTTTTTGAGTCTTTACTATTTATTCTTCTCTCATGATAGACTCCACAGCTTTTTAACTACCGCCTCCTGAGCAAAAAATTTTTACTTAACACAGGTAAAATTTATCTTATTTTTAAATAAAATTTTTTTTTTTTCTTTCTTCTCTTATCACCTCAACGTCATATACCTCTCGTGAAAATATGTTAAAGAAGAATTTTTACTGCTGAACAATAGGTCAATTGAACATTTGGAGATCAAAATACCACTTTTGCTCTTTAGATGCTGAGTTGGTGACACGTGACTCGTAGGTGTGTTTCAAACCCAACTAAAAGCAATTGTAACCCCAAAGTCGAGAACATGATATCTCCGTTTCAAATTTACATAAAAAGTTAAGAATACATCATAAATTTTTTAACCGAAATACCCTTCTACAACATCAGTAAAATGAAAAACAGGGAACAATTAATTGGAGCTAAGCCCACTCGCGACTGCGCCAGTGAGTGGTATCAAACCGGACCAAATAAAACCATTTCATCAAGTAAATCACTCCGTCTTTTCCGGGAACATCTCGGTAGCAAAATAAATAAAATAATTAAGAAAAAGAATCGTGTTTCCCACCAACAAAAATAATGAAAGGCTCCATATGACTTTCCAAGGGATTACTCAGTGCACTGCACCCTTGTAAAACAAACAATACGCCATTTGTAACCTCCCTCATAACAGATGACTGTCCCTCTACGCAGTCACCGACACCAATGCTACACCTACAGCAGCATCACCTGGAAGCAATTTCTCTGTTCATCCCTCAAACACAGTTCAAAAACTTGTCCTTTGCTACAACAATCACAATTTAATCTGTCAACCACCAAACTTAACAAAAAAACTACACCATTCTACGGAAGAAAACTATTTCACATGAAGCAATTACGACTTCATAAACTTGGATTACAAACTCTCTGTGATAAAAACACCAAAGAATCCTTAATCTGCTGGCATAATACCAAAAACAAAGTTAATGAAACTAAGATGAGTAACGATAACTAGCATCGTACACGTGCCACGCAAAACAAACCTCCTATATCTAATGATCACCAAATTCTACCAAATATTATACAAATTTGTGACACTGACAGATACGCCACATGTAAGATAGTGCGGAGCTCCTGACAACAGCTAGAAACAGACCCCACTCTGCACTGGCAAAATGGTTGGGGCCCTTGATAACTTCTCCACTGTACATCAAATTCATATTCAAATCATGAACACAAAATGCAAAGCTACAAGATCATAGCAGATCACCATCTACTCTAAATTTTCTGAAATCTGCAGACATAAAAGAAAAGAATAACAGCAAGATTAGCATTTGGAGCAGCAAATACCCAAGCAACAAACTTTTGAGTGTGTCAATCACAAAATTGATAATGATGTTTGGCTGTAATTGTAAAATTGCATACAGGAAGGACAAAATGCAGATATTTCTTCAAGTCTCCCAAGAGCAACACTAAAAATGTACAGGAAAATGAAGGCGAAGCATGCATGCTCACAAAAATGCAGCAAGCATATATGATATATCCAAATATGCCCATAATTTTTCTTTAACAAAAGAAAGAAAGAAAAAGAAATTCACCGTTGATGCTTCTCATCATCTTTTTACCAGCTTGTAAAATAAAAAAGGGAAACAGTTCCAAAACAACCAATGGCAACATGAAAGAATAAATATTTGTCTGCATAAGAAAATATTCATCATTTTCCAATATTTATATCTATTTATTTTTTTTTATTCCATTTTTCTGTTCATTTTATCCTCTTACATAATTTCATTCACAAAAAGGATTTCAGCTTCTGAAGATAAAAAAAAAAAGGACAATGAGCAGCTTCCATTTAGGACAGGTCCACATCTCCATAGTATACTGTTTGTTTGGGTTATACGACTATACATGACTCATCTTTTTTTTATAAGTATATACACGACTCATCTGAAAACATTAAAAGTACAAATACTTTCATAATCAAGAATAGAAACTTCTCTTGAACTTAGCATGGACATAAAAATTCTTAAGAAAATTAACCTCACTTGAGCAACAATGCAGTACCCTATGCATGTTAGATTGTTCAGATTTTACATACTATTACAGACATAAAACCCCTGAAATATATATAACAATGTTCCTTACTTTAAACGGTGGCTTTGCGCATGCCAAACTGCATTCTTACGGAACAAAGACAGTGTCATACCCTTCTAATCTTCTTCCTTCAAAGCAGACATAAACTAAACCGAGTGGACCCAATCAACATAAGACTAGCCCAAACAGATCAGAAAGTTTATATGGCAAAGTCAGTCTAGTTCAGAAATAAATAGCATGTCAAATTGCCATGCTGACAACTAATCAAGCCAAGAGCTTTCTGCCTAATTATTGCTTCACCCATACGTTCTGTTAGATGTTCTCTTTTCCTGGCCATATTTTATTCAAAACAATCTTTTGGGTAAATCACAAATCCTTTTTACCAGTCAATTTAATTGATTTTAATATCAAACTTTCTAAAATATATTATACTTGATTACCTATCAAAGGCAATGTGTCAATACACACTCATGCCTGCCCGCCCACCTACACAACTATCAAATCATTCAAAATGACACACACAGGCATGCAGGCACGTATGCACACACGGACACACATGCGTGCAACGCACATGCTAATGGAAACTCTGGTCTGGTTCTAGAAGAGGAAGCGGGAAGAGTGGTAATTCAGGCTTGGATGAAGTTACTGAATAATAGCTTTAGCAGTTAAAGAGTAAAACCGACAAAAAATGGAAAGATATTTGCATACTGAGACAAAAATTTTGCCACATAGGTACCATTTGGGAGAGCCCATCAATGCAAAATCATCCACTAACCTCCATGCAAGAAAATTGTTGTCATCATCGGTAACACCAGACCTAGCACCACTGAACTAGGTAATATAGGAAACGCTACTAATGAGTATATGTCGACTAAACATCTATTTCTCACTGTAATTATTTCCCAGGGCTCAAATAATGCACGCTTCCTGATAAGTATGATAAACTTAACAAGCAATTACAGAAGAGGTGCAAGACTGTATATCATTAGTGAGGCAGTTCTACATAATTCTTTCTTTTTACCTATCATGGCCAGAAGTTCCAAATATTGATTCACTTGATACATCGCCCATAAAAACCAAATAGTCTCCAATTATAAGGAAATGCATGAGGCAGTTGACAATACTTGCTGGATCAAATGAATGCACATCACAAATTGAGTAGGTAACATGATATCCTGTGTGCCTGCAAATTGTCTGTACTTTTACAGAAAACATTCTGAGGCGTCCCAGAAAAGGTTGCAAACATTCAACATTCCAGATGATTTCCTATGATAAAAAATCCAAACTAAAAGGGCATGCTAAATTGAAAGAGGAAAAGGAAAGATTTACTTTCTTAGTGCCCCAAACAAGAACCCCTCAATAGTCTCCACCACCCCTGACAAGCAGAGCAAAGACTCTTAACTAAGGAACGAATAGTAGAGTGATGAAGTGGTACATCAATGTATTAGTAGAGATACTCAAAAGATGACAAGGTGCTCCTAAGTTCTTTGACAAGACATCATATTATCAAGCTGGATCATTTGGCCCGTGCACAGTAACACCAAATTTTACCCTCCCAAAATCCTTCAAACCAGAAATTCCTAAATGATGCAATACCAATATAAATTCTTAGAAGTGATGATCAAAGTAGGATCTGAATCTCAATCATGGAATTGGGTAGTACAGTATCCCAGTCCTATCCATGATCCTCAACCTGAAATAATCAGTTTATACAGGCATGATAAAAGGTTGATTTCACCCTTGCATTATAAATAAAATACATACATTCTCAGTGATGCTATATGCAAGTCAATCCTTTTTCTTCCATTTTTAGAAATACAACAATAACCAAGCATGTAAAGAAAATTTATACAGGGACCACAAATACAAACTTTCACAAAACCTAGGTACATGTGACCCATACCTTAATTATATAGGCTCAGGTCCTTGGTGAATGTTGTGCATCAGATCCAGACGCAGAGGAACTTTCACTATCAGAGTCTGCAATAAATATATAGCATCAATAATAAGAACATCATCAGGTCAAGAAAACAAAAAACTAGTAATCCCGCCGTCCCAAAATTATTATCACATTTGACTTTTTGAAGCAATTTGACTTTAATTATTTTATATATTTATTATTTTAAAAATATGAAAAAATAATTTTTAGAAACCTTTAAACTCTATTTATGCATCTGACAAAAATATGTAAGTTATTTAACATTAGAAAAATATTAATCATGAATAGTGTACGTGTTAATCATTGTAATCATTGTAGCCTGTACTACTTTTATTAAAAAAAAAAAAAGAAAGAAACAAAAAACTGGTACTTGTTCAGAAATATGTTACACAAACATGAATTAAAATATGCTGACAAGGTAAGAAACAGATGATAGTACCACTTGAAGAAGAACCAGAATCACTGCTAGAACTGCTTGAACTACTCGATCTACTTGCATTATCCCCCTGCGTTTGCACTAGATGAGGTGATGAAGTGGAAACATTCCTTTCATCTGCTGGCAGAAAGAGAAAAAAGAAAGGAATAAATTACCAATCAAATCAAGCATGCACTAACTGGAATGACATAAATTCCCAAAAACAGAAGAAGATTACCCGTTTTGGATTCTTTTGGTAACTCCACCGTGGCTGGCACTGGCGTCTGCAAGTGAAGAACAATAATGATTCATCTTGCAAACCTTGTTCGGAAAAGATGGGAGAAGAAAAGATTCTATTTAAAGCCTTACGGCCCTTACCTTCTCCTGGACATTCTGCCTGGCTTGAACAGCAAGTTCAGCTTTTCTCTTGTTCTTGCTCAAACTCTTCTTATAGTTGGTTACAAATCTGTCTAGCTCCCAAAGAGTCTCCGTATCAACACTATCAATGTCCACTTCAATTTCATCATCGTGTTGAAAGAGAGCAGAATTCCTCTTCTTAATTATCTGTACAATGTTGTCGAGCTTCTCTGAAGGCAAACTCTGAAGATTAGTGCTAAGTTTCTGCTTCTCATCGTATGTCATGTCTCTTTTGTGTGGATCCTTTGCCTTGGGCTTCTTGGGAGCAGGGGTCCTACCAGAAGGAGTAGTACTAATAGGTTTTGGCTTTGGATCAACAGGATATATAATTGAATCTGATATATTCAAGATCCTTCTCATATCAAGAGAAAGGGGTGGCATTGGAGGAGCCTTCCTTGATGTAGGCGTAGGAAGGCCCATTTCATATTCTGCACCAAACCTCATCTCATGATTATAATCTGCCTCTATGACGGCCCATCTGTCCTCAAATATCTTCAATAACTGCTCTGCCATTACATGAACATCTTGCCCTTTTGGATTATATATCATAGCATTGCGAAATGTAAGTCTCACATCCTCTGCAAATTCTCTAGGCGACTTGTACCAATTCTTGTTCAGCCTGGACTTCACAGAGCCCAAATCCATTGGATGCTTAATAATGCTGAAGTAATCGTTCAAACCAAGACCTTTTACGTCAACAGGGGTATTAAACACCCAGCCATGCTTGTGCTTCATCAATTTATCAAGCAATGTACTGCAACTCTTGAAAACCTTAGAACCCATCCCAAAACCATGTCCCATTTCCCCTCCTTGCTTCTTCCCATTCGATTTCGACTTCTTGTTACTCTCAACGGGCGGAAACTTATCTTTCGCAAGCAAGAATTCTGAATTCCTATAAAACTGATTTGCCTTTGGTGTCCTTTTCTCTTTCTCCACATTCTCACTCACACCCTGGCTGTTTTCCAAGACTGATATACTCAGCTGGTTCAGAGGCCTAGACTGTCTAATAACCTCATGAGGAACCCCCACAGAAGCCACCTCTGAATGAACCCTCTTCCCACCATTATCAACCCCGTCGTTCACCAATACACGGGAATTACTAAACCCACTAATCTGCCCCTCTTTTGCCTCTATCCTCTTCACCAAACTTCTAACCATATCAAGCTGACTCTCAAGCTTCCTCCTAAGCTCACGCATCTCCTGCCTCGACCTTGATGCAAAATTGATCTTAACTCGATCGTCTAAACCTTGCTTCGCAACCCCGTTCGCAGAGGCCTGGTCCCCGGAACTTGGCGCCACAACCTGCGGCCGATTAAGGTTCGAAAAGTCATCAGAGGTGACATCGATGTGAGAAATGGGCTGTTGCTGAGCCGAATCTACATCCTCTGAAGCTAGGGTTTGAGGAGGCGCTTCAACTGAGTTGTTGTTATTGTTGTCGTTATCGTTGTTGCTCTTGTCATTGTTTGTAGTGCCTGTGGTTGTAGCAGTGGTGATATTGAACTCGTTTACGGTACTGTTGTTGTCAGTCGGGGTGGGGATGGTGGTTGCGTTGACGGTGGTGGTGATAATGGCAGTGTTGTTGTAGTTGGTTTGCTTCTTGGGACCCTTAAAGGCTTTTCTTGTATAGACCTTGCTCTCTGTATACCTCTGCTTCTCTCTAACTCCATCATTTCCTTCTCCAACTGTAGGCCCCGAAGCCATACATATAATTCAAAAACCCTAATTTACGCCTTCTCTCTTGATTAACGCTTTTTTCCCCGAACAGAAACCAAAAGATTCCGAAATTGGCTCGAGATTAGGGTTCTGCTATCCACAGAATGACCACAAAAGCCCTAACTTTTCGACCACGAACACAACCGAATTAGGGCTTTTAACCAATATCCCAAAAACACTAAACCTAACACAAACCTCCTTCGATCTACTCTCTGTATTCAAGAAATGAACACATACATGCACATATACATATAGCTAGAGATCTAAGCCATATAAATACACAATGGAAAGATTGGTGTTACAAGAACAGTAGGGTTTCGATCTTGTTACCTTTCGTTTCCATCAGATCTTCTTTTCTCTCGGTCTATACTTTCTCTCTCTAAACACTTTCTCTCTCTAAAGCGCTCTCCCTCACTGTATCCCTATCTTACAGGTGTACGGTAAGAGATGCTTCGTGAAACGCCACGAATAGAGAGAAGCGTGTGCGTGCACCAAAAGAGCCGTGCTCGGCAAGTATTATAGCGCATATGAGGAGTATTACACTCACGCGAATAAGTTGAGTGTATTCCACACGTACCAATAAGGTAATAGAGAGTGTGTCCCGTGAAATGGACTTGACAGCGGATAAATGGGATTTGAGTTGTGGCGGGGAATTTCAATTATGGAAATTTGAAGAGTTTTCAAAGTCGCAGGACGGACACGTGATAAACAGTTTCCGGAGAGTTGAGGTACTTGTTTTATAACGCGCCGCTATGTCGGTTGGTACAGGACTGTGTGGACTAAAGGTGCGTGCAGGTTTAAGGAGAGGTTATTGGATTTGGAGATGAAACGTTCAGGCCCAAACCTAGGGTTAAGAAACGGCTGCATCAACCCGATCATACGTAGGGTCTTATTAACCATTATGCTAAGAGCCTAGAATAATTAAATATGTGGACACAGGATTAAACTTTATAACGAAGACCAAATTACCCTTATTAAGTGTAGTGTGTTTTTATTATTGTAATTAATTGCTATGTTTTGTGTGAGGACTGAGAACTAGTTATTACTTATAAGTTGCCATTAAATAAACATGGTTCGTTTTCTTGTAATATAATTTACGTTATATTTAATTTTATATTGTAAAATTTTTTATATTAAAAATTAATATTTTTATAATTTTTTGTTGTTTAATTATACAACCGAAAATGACTTTATTTACATTTCCTTGTTTGGAAAAAAAAAATTGATTGAAAATAAATTAATTTATAAAAATAATACCGCATATAAACAAGATACTTATGAACAATAATATAGTTTAAAGAATAATGTGTATATGAATATAATAAATGCACAAATAATAATGAAAGAGAATTTATAACTTTAAAAAATTAAATATCATATAAATTATTATTTTTCTCCATCTATTAAATAAATTAAATATCAAATTAATAATAGATCATATTATGTATACATATATATTAAAAAAGCTAGCATATTATATACAATGAATAATGTACTCGTTGCACTGCATGTAGTCACTGATAAAATAAGTTTGTTATATATAGTAAGAGAGAAAGTGTAGGGAAATGTGTTTTGATTTTCATTTTCTAATATAAATCAGCTTACAGCAAAACAAGGAGAAAGTCGTTTTCTATATCTTATCTTTTAGTGATGTAAGATCTAATTTTACGACAAAATTGATTTACATTCTACCAAACATATTGAAAATGATATTTTACCAGTGTTTTCAGAGGTGAGGGCGTTGGGTAAGGCGTTTTGCCTCAATGAGGCGAGACGTAAGCCCCGAGGCGTTGGGGTGTAAACCTTTTGAAACGTTGGGGCGTTTTGAATAAAATAATATTAATTAAATTATAAAAATATTAAAAAATTGAAATAATATAAATAAATTAATTATCAATAAACTTTACTAACTTAAGACCTATGAATGAATATTTATCAAAATATTTTTACACAAATATCAAATAATTTGATAAAAATTTTAATCACATATGATATTAGACGTACGCTATCGTTTGTTGCATATATATCCATCAATTTATATTATGGTCCTCCTACATAGTGGTTCAATTTGTAATGACATTCAATCAAAATGTTGAAAATTTAAAATTCTGATTTAAAAGGCTGAAAATTCGGATAAGTCTTTTGAATCTTTTGGGATGTTTTGAAATTTTAATAAAATAATATTAATTAATTAGAATAGTAAAATAAAAATAATTTAATTTTTGATTAATTAATTAATTTTTATCAAAGTTTAATACTTTACTAACTCCCTATAGTCTGATAATTATAATTTTATAAATATTAATATATATTTATATATAAATTATATGAAGTATAACTTATATTTCTATATTGTTGTAATTTGTAAGTGATTAATTAAATAGTTTGTAATTATTATTAAGATACATAATATGTATTATATATTTATGAAGTGTAATAATATTACACTAACAGTACTAGCTCAGTGGTAAGGTCTATGGTACTTTAAGGTCATGCGTTTGAGCCGCAGAGAAGAAGAAGGTTGATTTAACCAAAACTTCAAAACGATGTCGTTTTGGTTCCGCCCCAGGATTCACACCCTAGGAGTTTTGGGCCCAAATTGGGGCGCCCATCAAGCCCGCCCTTAAAAATACTGCATTTTACAATGCAAGTGTTTAATTTATTATATATTATATATTTAATTTATACTTAATTTTTTATAGTTTATTATATTTGTTTATATATTATATTTATATTTAACATATTATTAAATTAATTTTTTAATCGGTTAAACGGTCGGAACGATTAAAAAAATTTAACCGCTGACCGACTGATTAATCGATATATCTTATTTGGTTAACCGATTTAATCGATTAACCAAATCGGTTCAAAACGATCGGTTAATCAATTTTAACCGTTTAATAAACACCCCTAGACATATGCCTCAAGGTGTTAGCATGTATGCCTCTTAGGTATTTTAAAAAAATATATTTATTATAAATAGCAATTAATGTTCATTAAAATAAACTTAAGTAAATAAATATAACCTAATATATATATATATATATAATCCGATAGAAGAGCAAATCAACACTTCACACACACTAGCATCTCAACACGCACTAACGCAAGTGTTGATTTGCTCTTCTATCGGATTAAAGAAGCTAGCATTTCACGCACAGGTTGATATGTTCTTCAATGTGATTAAACAAAATATAAGATTAACATAATAAAAAATAATAAAAATAATTTTAATCTTATGAGCATACGTATGTGTGCGTCAAATTGCGTTGCTAGCATCTTCTTTGCCTATCGTAACTGTAATATCTGTGTTCTTAAAATATGGGTAAAGAAGTAGTTTGATAAATATAACATAAAATTAAAATAATATATATACGTGAAAGAATTATTATTAAATAAAATAATCATTTTGAAAAAAAAAAATAGATGCGCGGTGGTGTAGGTGCAAAGAAAAAAAACGGAAAAATGGTGCAAAACACCTAAATGTCCAGGTGTTGTCACATGTGACACTAATCAAAATGTTAGAAGGATGAGGACACTCAGCAAAATGAGAAAACGGTGCAGTGATTAACGATTTTATATAAAAATGTTTTTATTGTTTTGTTTTATTAGTTTTAGCAAATCCTTTTTGGTTTTCTTCTTTTTTTTTCAATCCAAAACTACTCTATTTCTTTAAACACTTGGGGATTGAAAGAAATGTCGAAAGAATAAAATTTTGAAGGGATTTACGGGAGAATTTTAAAGAGAATCGAGGAAAGCTCTAAGAAACACAAAAGATAATAATGTGAATTTTATTTTATTTTTTGAAATTTAACATACATGAAATTTCTCGAAACTCAATGCGAAAATTTTTAAAGGGTATGAATTATGGAATAATTGAAGAATAAATTAGAAAATTTAATATAAAGATTATGTCAGGAGAAAAGGCAATGAGATGATCCACGGGTAGCTCTAAGTGCTACGTGGTAAGTTAGATTTACTTTTAGTAATCAAGATAAATATGAAATATATGGTGATGATATTTGAATTAATTATTAACCTATGATTTGATGATAGATGAAAGTTGGTTGATTGATATGATAGGAATAATTGATATGTTGGAGATTTATTATATGAAAAGTAATATTATTTGAATAATAAGTTGATTAAATAATGAAGGGATAAATGAAATTCTTGACAAGCTATGGTTGATAACTCGATATGATATATGATGAGAAAATTTAATGAATATGATAAAATAATAATTTTGATAAAAAGCTGGATAGCTAAATTGAATGTCTGAATGATGTTTGTTTTTATATTATTGTTCATATGCATATGCATGAAATAAAAGAACTGGGAGGGGGCTAATCTAAATGAAAACTGTGATAGCCGGTATATGCTAAAAATAAATGAAAACTATGGTAGCCGGTATATGCTGGAAATAAAAGAACCGGGAAGGCAGCCGGTCTAAGCTAAAACATATTGACATGTGGGAAGATGTTCCCAATAATAATAACATTTAAATTTGTGCATTGCATTTGTTTTAAATATTGATTATTATTGCTTGAGATGCTAAAGTGTTATTCATGATTGTAAATTTATTAATAAATGAATAGGTCTTACAGAGAGACCAATATGCTGAGAAAGAAATATAAAAAAATGATATAATAAGAATTATCTAGGTGACTGATTATATGTTGTGAACCTCATAATAAGGTAATTATGAGATAGAATTGATAGTCTCAAGATGATTAATTATATGAGAAGAAAAGATTTATAAAGGATGAGGATTTTGAAATGAGTAGTGATAATAGAATATTATTATCAAAATATATGAGATATAGATGAATGAATATTGGAATACTAATTATACAAAGTGAATACTTCTAGTAAATTTAATTCACTGAGCTTGTGAAGCTCACTCCTCATTGTTAAATAATTTTAGGTAACAGGCATAACAGGTAGATTGGCGAGTTGATATTCAGACCAAGTCATTATTTATAAGCTATGTGGTTCACATCCTCAAACTAATGAAAAAAAATATCTGTAAATATTCATGCATAATATGGTGTATATAATGTGTCAGTTGAGATCTGAATGATGTATCTCCCCTGTTGAGGGTTGAGGATTGATGTAAATAATTGCGGTTGGTATTTTTTTTTATATTGTTGCATATATGTGTCGTGCTGAGATTTCCAAAAAGTGACGACACCCTCTCGGAGGTGACCAACCCGGGATGGGTCGTTACAATTTTGGTATCAGAGCATTAGGTTTTATGATTCTGTAGACTGCATAAAAATTTAAAGAAGTGTAAGTTTTAAATAAACTACAGTTTAATACAGAGTTTGAGGATGACACGTGGATGTGCTAGAGTTAGAGGTAGAGTTCTCACGAGAGAAGGCATGGTAGGCCCCCAAATTTTTTAGATGAGTTGAGGATCAGATGGAAGTTGAGTCTGAGTCTGTGGTTCCTAGAAAGGAATGTGTTGACAGTATAATTGATATTAGTAGGGGTATGAGAGAATCTATAATTGAAAGATATGAGTTAAAAGAAGCTCTTGCTCATGCTCTTAAGAAAATAAATGTAACAGATGATAGAGTTGATAGTCTATAGTATAGACTTGATGAACAGGCTAGAATAGTGCTTGAGGTTGTTGTAAATCCAATAATGGTAGATGTTCAAAAGAAGAAAGGTGAGTTTATGCATGAGATGCAGGGAGATTGTTTTGTTAGATATATATTAAGTTGAATACTTTGTTGTTTAAAGGATCTATGAATCCTTTTGAGCCTGAGTTATGGGTGAAACTTGTAGAGAGATTATTTGGTACTTTACCAGCGACTGACAGGTAAAAGGTTGTCTTTTCTTCGTTTAAGTTAGAAGAAGAAGCTTTGGAATGGTGAGAGGATACTCTTCCCAGAGTAAGTGGATATGTTGATAGACTATTAACTTGGAATAAGTTTAAGTATGCTTGTTCTTTTATAAATATTGCTCATATACTTTCAGATCCCAGTAGAAGAGAGATTTCATTTCGTTGAGGTAAAATATGTTGACTGTGGCTCAGTATGATATCAAATTTGTGGCCTTATCAAGGTTCGTATCGAAAATGGTAGATATAAAGGAGACGAAGCGTAAGAGGTCCATAGATGAACTATATTTTCATATTTGATCGAAATTATCTTACATGAGGCATATAAATTATGTCAGGCAGGTGGATATAGCACTTTAGATTGAGAAAGATGTGATGAAATTTAAGGGAAAGAGAAAAAGTAATTAAAGAGGCTTAGACATGAAGGTTCTAGAGGCAGTGGTAGTATGAGTGTACAGGGTGAGAGACCACCCCAAATAGGCATTCCTTGTTACAATGAACTGTAGTACAGAGTCAGAAGCAAACATGATTTGTTGCTTCTGTAGCTCAGAGTAATATCGATGGGACTCTTAAATTTGAGAGACAGGTTATGAGAACTAGGAGTCATGGCAGAGAAAGTAAGTATACCACCAAGGGGAAGTTGTAACCTAGTGTATGATCGAGAAACATAAGTTTGTTATAGATGTAATCAGATAAGATATTTATCCTAGAATTGTCCTAATTTGAAGTGTTTTGTATGTAGAAAAGGTGGACATATCAATGTTGGTTGATCCTGGTGTAACCCATTCTTTTGTATTAAGTATTCATATGAAGTCTATTGATGCATGTATTAGTCCTCTGATGCATAATATTATTGTTGAAGTTCTCACTAGAGATAGAGTGATAATCATAAATTTTTACAAAGGTTGTGTGATTCGTATCAATGATCAGGAATTTGAAGCCGATTTATTACCTTTGAATATGATAAATTTTCATTCGATTTTGGGAATGAATTGGTTGTCGACATATTACGCCTGAGTTGATTATTCTAGAAAGAATGTGGTGTTCAAGATATGGACATGAGGAGTTTAACTTTCAGAGATAACATAAAATACTCTCAAACTATCTTATTTTGCTCTGACTACTAGTATATGGTTGAAGAAAGGATGTGAGGAGTATTTGGCATACTTAATGGATTCTTAAAAAGAAAATAGGAAGTTAGAAGAAATCTTAGTAGTGAAAGATTTTTCTTATGTGTTTCGTGAAGAATTGTCTAGATTGTCTCATAGTAAGGAGATTTAGTTTCCTATAGATGTGATTTTGGGTTCAACACATATCTATAGCACCCTATAGAATGACACCAGCTGAACTGAGAGAGTTGAACGTACCATTTTAAGAATTGTTAGATAAACAATTTATTAGACCTAATGCGTTTGGGGAGCCCCTGTGTTGTTTGTGAAGAAGAAAGATGGAAAGATGAGATTGTGTATAGATTAAAGATAGTTGAATAAAATAACCATTAAGAACAAATATCTTTTACTTAGGATAAATGAATTTTTTGAGCAGTTGTAGGGAGCGAGTGTGTTTTCTAAGATAAACCCGAGATCAAGTTATCACCAATTAAGGATAAAGGAGGGAGATGTGCCTAAGACTACTTTTAAGACACGTTATGGTCATAAGTTTCGTGTGATGCCATTTGGGTTAACAAATTTTCTAGCAACATTCATGGATTTGATAAATAGAGTGTTTAATCTATTTCTTGACAAATTTGTGGTTATAATTATTGATGACATTTTGGTATATTCTAACAATGAGGAAGAACATGTGAAACATTAGAATGTGTGTTGGAGATTTTGAGGAGAGAGAAATTGTATGCTATAATTTTTTAAATGTGAATTTTGACTGAATGAAATAAATGTTTTAGGGTATATAGTATTTGGAGATGGTATAGCAATTGATCCACAGAAGGTAGAGATAGTTTTGAGTTGAGAAAGACAAACTAATGTAACTGAGATCAGAAGCTTCTTGGGGTTGGTAAGTTATTATAGATGATTTATCCATAATTTTTCTATTATTGTAGTACTGTTAACTAGATTGACTAGGAAAGATGTGAGATTTGTATGATCTGGGGAGTGTGAGAAAAGTTTCCAATTACTAAAGGATAAATTAACTACAGATTCAGTATTGGTGCTTCCTTCTGGTGATGAAAGATTTGTGGTGTATAGTGATGCATCCCATCAAGAGTTAGGATGTGTGTTGATGCAACATAGGAAGATAATGGCATATGCTTCTAGGCAATTGAGGAATAATGAGAGAAATTACCCTACCTATAACTTAGAGTTGGCTACCATAGTCTTTGCTTTAAAGATTTGGAAACATCATCTATATGGAGCCACTTGTGAAATATTCACTGAACATAAGAGTTTGACATACTTACCTACCCAGAGAGTGTTGAATTTGAGACAGAGGCGGTGGATGGAGTTGATTAGTGAGTATGATTGTATAAATTCACTATCATCGAGGAAAGACGAATATGGTAACAGATGTATTGAGTAGAAAATCTACAAGAATATTAACTGTTATTGAGAGTCATGATGTAAAATTGATGATAGATTTAAAAGAAATAAGAATGAAGTTGAATACCAGTGATAGAGAATTATTGTTAGCAAACATGGTTGTATAGTCATCCACAATAGAATGCTTGTTAGAGATGTAAGGTAGAAACGAAGAGATGGAAAAGATTAAGCAGGAAGTGCTTAGTAGAAAGTAATATGAGTTCAAAAATTAGAAATGATGGTATTCTGGTCTTCGAACATAGAATTTATGTTCCCAAAGATGTGGAGTTGAGAAAAGAGATATTGAGAGAAGCACATGATGATGCAGAATCGATGCAACCGAGTAACAATAAGATGTATAGAGGATTGAGACAAAATTTTTGGTAGTCAGGATTGAAGAGGGATGTAGCTGAATATATTTATAGATGTTTGGTTTACCTGCAAGTGAAGTATGAGAATCAACATTTAGCAAGCTTACTACAGCCTATTCCTGTGCTTAAATGACCATAGAAAAATGCGAGTATGGATTTTGTTTTTGGATTTTTCCATACCCAGAGAGATCATGATACAGTGTAATGATAGTAGATAGACTTTCTAAATCATCTCAATTTCTTCCAAAACTAATTGGAGTCCTAAAAAGTTGGTTGAACTATATATAGCTGAGATTATGAGGTTGTATGGAGTATAATAAATCATAGTATCAAATAGATATGATAGATTTAAATCTTAGTTTTTGGAAAGGCTTTTAGAAAGCCACGGGTACGCAGTTACAATTTAGTACAACTTTTTATCCTCAAATAGATGAGTGTCATAAAGGATTATTAGACTACTAGAAGATATGTTGCGGACAAGTGTGATAAGTTTCTCATGCTTACTTTCCATTGATTGAATTTGCTTATAATAATCAACATCAATCTAGTATTAGAATGGCACCGTGTGAAGCATTGTATAGTAGGAGGTGTAGAACTCCTATATGTTAGGAAGAAGTGGGAAAGAGAAATATATTTAGTCCATAAATTATTGAGTTAACAATTGAGAAGATCAAACTGTTTAGAGAGAACCTTAAAGCAACATATAGTAGACTGAATAGCTATACTGATAATAGAAGATAACCTCTTGAGTTTAAAGTAGGTGATTGTGTGCATTTAAAAATATCTCCATGGAAAGGTGTGTTGAGAGTCAAAAGGAAATGAAAGTTAAGTCCTAGGTATGTGGGACTCTATGAGTTTATTGAGAAAGTTAGGCTAGTTGTGAATAGCCTTGATTTGAACCGTGGAATGAAAAACCAACAATCAAATTGAAACTTACCCAAGAAAGCCAAGAATCAAGTCAAGATAATCTAGACACATTGAAATCTTGTTTCAAGAACCTAAATTCAGTGAGAACGCCACAAAGGATTTGCCTTTGATAAGTTCTTAGTTCAATCAATAACAAGTAGAGAAAACTGAAAGTTCTCTATGAAGAAAACTTCATTCACGTTCAACTTACCCTCAAAATACGGCTACAAGTGTTTTTGTACCCCTCCATGAAACCCTAGGATCGAATAAGGCCTACATCAATTAAAAGATATGGACTAAACATCTTCAAGCCCAAAACATCCTAAACTGCACGTCTATAGCTAAAAAAAGAAGTCCACTTACTGAATTAAATAAGCCCAAATAATTACATTACAAACTGCTCAAAAGGAAAATATGTTACCTCACCATAGACATAATCAATTTCAACTGAAAGAAAATAAACAACAGCAAAAACAGAGCTTTATTATAGATGGGATTTCACAAATAATAGAAAGATGAGAGGGAGATAAACTGATCAACTCAATTAGATAGTCAATTTTTTTTTGTTTGATTCAGTTCGAAATTGAAAGAATCTTTAACTCTGCAACAAAAAAGATGAGGAATAGGAAATGAATTCACGAATAAAAAAACCAAGGAAAAAAGATAAGAAAAGAAGATAAGGAAAAATAAATGAGAAAAAACATTACGTAACTTTAAAAAAAACCCCTGTTTATCACAAATTCACATAACATACCTCAAAATCGATACCGAAATAATGAAAAATTTTCACATAACATACCTCAAAATCGACGATACCGAAAGGCACAAATCAGACAGAATCTTTCATTGACAGAGAGGTTTCTTCAAGCTAAACACAAAAATAAATAAATAAATAAATCATATGGGTACCTGATTGTTTAGATTAAAGTGGTATCGCGAGGAGGAGGGATGATGACAACAGATAGCGAGAATGATAGAGAACTGATTGTATGGAGCTGTAACTGTTTATGCCTGCATTGTAGTTTCTGGAGGTTATGGAACATGGTAAGAGATGAAAGTGGGTATATGCATGAGTGGTGTAATGATAAGTGCAAGAAGAAGACGGGATAGAGGAATAGGTCTCCGTCGAAGTTATCAGGTAAGGGGAGTGGGGAGAATGGGTTAGATTGTAAAATAAAAGACGTGCGTTGATTATTGGGTGTTTAGAAATTTGACCAATCAAAAGAGTTTCTAACATTATTAATTATATAGACTCTGAATTTATTAATAATATACATATACAAATAGTGTTTTTTAACTATGGTTGTGCCATCCGTATATGTTAAGGAAGATATATGGGATTCTAGAAGTAATTGATCCTTGACAAGTGTATATTATTGTTTTGATTCTTTCCTTTGTAATATGAGATAGAATAGGAAACTTAGCATATATTATGTGATCTTTAGGATCTGTAATGATCTCTCTGCTGTATATATCTCCATTTGTAACTTAATGGAAATATCGTTTTCACAATAACTAAATTATCATGGTATCAGAGCACTCATCCTGCAAAACAACTAAAACCTAGCCGTCATACCTTTCACCACCAGCTTCCATGGCAAAGGATGGCGAGAGAAAACCAGAGAAACACGAAGCGTCCAAGCTTTAAGCAAGCAGGTACGAAGATCCGAGCGACCCCTTCTACCTTCACCATTCGGATCAAC
This sequence comes from Bretschneidera sinensis, assembly GCA_023935145.1. Lineage (NCBI taxonomy): Eukaryota > Viridiplantae > Streptophyta > Magnoliopsida > Brassicales > Akaniaceae > Bretschneidera > Bretschneidera sinensis. The sequence continues at coordinate 56,877,497 of CM043697.1, read as the reverse complement.
CAGGCTTGGTCCTTGTGACTCAGTTATTGACACAAGAAAACTACCCCGTCTGGAGTCATGCCATACTCATAGCTCTCATCAACAAAAACAAAGACGGCTTTATCGATGGTACTATTACCAGACCTCTCTCTGGATCGGTAGGGGAGATCAAATAGTGGACTCGCTGCAACCTTTTTATCAAGGGATGGATTCTTAATACCATCTCACCTAATATTGCACAAAGTGTTATGTACAATGATAATGTGCTTTTGAGCTTGGAATGAATTGAAGAAGCGTTTTTCTCATACCAATAGCGTACATCTCTTTCATATTGAGCAAAAGATTCATGATTGTGTACAGGAAGGCATGGGCATTGGAGAATACTACACCAAACTGAAGGGCTTATGGGATACACGAGATGGGTTATGTCCTCCCCCACCTTGTGATGGTGACACGATAAAGAAGTTACAGGAGTATCAACAAACGTAACGAACCATAAAGTTTCTCATGGGACTTGACGGAGTCTATACGACGGTTCGTGGACAGATCTTACTCATGGAGCCTTTGTCTGCGGTGAACAAGGTATTCTCTCTTATTATTCAAGATGAAAAACTGCGGGTTGTTTCTTCACAGGTCATGGGAAAAACACCAGATGCGGCTGCGTTTGCTATCAAGGATGGATCACAAAACTCAAACATAAACCATCCGCTAAAGAATACACACCTCAAATGTGATTGCTACAATATCACGGGACACTCCACCGAAAATTGTTAAGCACATCTCAGTGTGATTACTGTGGTTACAAGGGCCATACCATTGATTTTTTTCAAAAACTAAATAGGGCCACTTCTTATGGAGATAAAAAAAGGAAACTCTAGCTTCCTTTCCAAGGCTCACTATGCGGATTCCAAACCAGATAAGGCTGAAGCATCACCATCATCATACAGTCTTACAGCAGAACAATATCATGATCTAATTGCTCTCATTGATTGGACCAAGTCAGGTAGTATGGCCAATCAAGTGAGTTCAGCCTCGACAGTGAGCAATCGTTTAGGTACTGCAACTTGTGCAAATGTTTTTAGCTCAGAAACTCATTAGATCTTTGACACAGGAGCAACCGATCACATGGTCTGCTCATCCAAACTGATGACTACCAGTACACCTGTTACCAATCGTCATGTGTATTTACCAAACAATGCTCTTGCTCGTGTAACACACATAGGCACCATACGGTTTTCCAACAAACTCATACTTCATAATGTGCTATGTGTTCCATCTTTCAAATTAAATTTAATATCAGTGGCCACTCTTACTAAGACTTCCTCCTGTTTTGCAACCTTCACTAATAACCTCTGTTTTGTTCAGGACCAACATTCGGGGAAAACGATTGGGATGGGAACTGAGCGAAAAGGACTTTACTACCTGTATACTCAGAAGAATGCTAGATGCTATTCTATTTCAACCGATGTCTCCACCAGTTCTTACCTTTGGCATCAACGCCTTGGCCACCTTTTCAATAAAAGTCTGAAAGTTGTATCTTTATTTAATAAAAGCATACACTTTTGTTTGATTGATGATTGTTTCATTTGTCCTCTTGCCAAACAAACTCAAAAATCTTTTCCTTTAAGTTCTATTAAAACAATATCACCTTTTGAATTGACACATGTTGATATTTTTTTTTGGGGGGTGGGGGGGGGGGGGGGGGGGGGGGGGGGGTTATCATGTCCCAACACTCAATGGGGCAAAATATTTTCTCACCATAGTGGATGGTTTTTCACGATGTACATAGGTTTATCTATTACACAAAAAATATGAGGCACGTACTTTTCTTATTACTTTCATCAATATGGTTGAGACACAATTTGCATCTCGCATAAAGATTATTCGTAGTGACAATGGACAGGAATTTGATATCACCCAACTATTTTCTGATAAAGGAATTTTACACCAAACCAGCTGCGTTGATACCTCGCAACAAAATGGGGTCATTGAACGTAAACACTGTCATCTTCTTAATGTCGCCATCCTCACTACCACTTACCTAATCAACCGTACACCCACACTGGTTTTTAAAGGTAAAACACCATATGAAGTCCTTTTCCATAAACCACCTACATATGAGCATCTATGTGTTTTCGGCTGCTTATACTTTGCATCTACCCATCATCATCGACCTAGTAAGTTTGATGCCTGCTCTCTCCGATGTCTATTCCTTGGATATTCATATGGCACCAAAGGATATCGAGTCTATAATTTAGACACAAGATGTATTTTCATCTCCCGTGATGTACTCTTCCATGAACATATTTTTCCCTATCCTACTTCCGCTTCCACACAACCACCTATGTTTTCCCCAACATCACCTATTGTTTGCGATGACACCTGGACTAGTATGGGACCTCCATTAGCACAAGATTAGAAATCAACACCTTGTCCAGACATTACACCCAATGCTCACGACCTAGCTACACCCGTTTCTCCAACACCTCAAACAACAGATGCCAAACCCGAACCTGACAATGCTTTGCCCTCAACCAGTTCACTTAACACCTCAAGCTCTTCTCCTCCCTTACCGCATCCTTTCCCCACACCTCCACATGAACCACGGCTGCGACGCACTACTCATGTACCCAGCTATCTTCAATAGTACCATATTGAAGCATCTTTGCCATCTTGATCCCTTCCCTCGTCTCACTCATTGTTGACTGACCACATAGGTATTCTTCATCCTTTATCTCAAGTTATCACTTATAATAGACTCTCAGCAGCACACAGAGTTTTTGCTACCTCTATTTCAGCTGTCAAAGAACTAATATCCTTTGCCCAAGCCGTCCAGGACCCTAAATGGTGACATGCCATGGAGCAAGAACTTAGCACACTTAAAGCCAATAGTACTTGGTCTCTCCAGCCTCTTACCCCAAACAAGAAGCTCGTTGGTTACAAATGGGTGTACAAAATCAAGTTTAACCCTAATGGCACAATTGATCGCTACAAAGCTCGTTTGGTTGCAAAAGGCTACAGCCAAGTTAAAGGTTTCGATTATTGTGAAACATTTGCTCCCGTTGCCAAGCTTGTCACCGTACGACTCCTCCTTGCCGTGGCAGCCTCTCAGAATTGGCATCTTCGTCAACTTGATATAAATAATGCTTTCCTCCATGGTGACCTTGAGGAGGAGGTCCACATGTCTTTACCTCCTGGCTTTGGATGAAAAGGGGAGACACGCGTATGCAAGCTACACAAGTCCTTGTATGGCCTCAAGCAAGCTTCTCGTCAATGGTTTATCAAGCTGTCCATAGCTCTTACACATGCGGGGTTTCATCAGTCTAATTTCGATCACTCATTATTTGTTTGAACTTGTGGTACTTTTTTTACTGCCCTTCTTGTTTATGTGGATGACATTATTCTGGCTGGGAACAATTTACAAGATATTGAAGAGATAAAAACTTGTCTCATGCAACAATTCAAGTTAAAAGACATTGGTGAGTTAAAGTACTTTATAGGAATAGAAATAGCTTGATCCAAGAAGGGAATTGCCCTCTCACATCGTAAATATGCACTTAAGATTCTGGACAACGCAGGGTATTTGGGATCTAAACCCGTCAGTTCACCAATGGAGCAGAACTTGTCACTTAGCAGAAATGAAGGTGAATATATCGAGGATCCTTCTTCCTATCACAGACTTGTTGGGAGACTGATATATCTGACTATCACATGGCCAGACTTGGTATATGCAGTCCACATACTCAGCCAATACATGAACAAACCTCGCACCCCACATCTTGAAGCAGCTCATCGAGTATTATGCTACATCAAGCACACACTGGGATAAGGAATTTTTCTCTCTGCAAACACCCTAATACAGATAAATGTCTTTTGTGATGCGGATTGAGATAGGTTTCGGGATACACGATGATCAACCACGGGATATTGCATCTTTCTTTAGGACTCCCCAATCGCTTGGAAAACCAAGAAGCAAACCACAGTTTCACGATGAAGTGCAGAAGTGGAATATCGCTCCATGGCATCGGCATGCTGTGAGGTTACTTGGCTACAATATGTTTTGTATGATCTCAAAGTTAATCATTCGTAGCTAGTTAAGTTGTACTGTGACATTCAAGCAGCACTTCACATTGCATCCAATCCCGTGTTTCACGAGTGTACCAAGCACATAGAGATTGATTACCATCTTGTAAGAGAAAAGATTCAGCTGGAATAGTCAAAACTTTCCATATATCTACATCGAAGTAGCCAGCAGATATCTTCACCAAGTCGTTGGGTTTTCCATAATTTTCAAATTTACTCAGCAAGTTAGGAATGATTAACATCTATTCCAATTTAAGGGGGAGTGTTAAGGAAGATATATGGGATTTTAAGAGTAATTGATCCTTGACTTTTGTGTATATTATTGTTTTGATTCTTTCCTTTGTAATATGAGATAGAATAGGAAACTTAGCATATATTACGTGATCTTTAGGATCTGAAATGATCTCTCTGCTGTATATATCTCCATTTGTAACTTAATGGAGATATAGTTTTCACAACAGCTAAATTATCAGTATATGGCATTTATTCTTTTCTTTGTCTTTTGACATTATTACTTCTTAATTTCGTTTAGTCCTTTTTTTCTTCCTTTAAGAATGGGCCATAACATTTTTGAGCCAAGAGCGCTTCAATGCAACCAAGAGCACTACCAGACCAAGTATTATTACCAATAGCACTCCCCATTAGGAAGTCTCCCTTTTGCCTAAATTAATTGTGTTATTTTCTTTTTGTTACTGTAACTACTCAATGTTTAATGAGTTATAAATAATTTCGATTTCTTTCCAATTTGACTTTAATTATATAATTAAAGTGAAAATTTGTTTCATTTCTCTCACTTGCATTTTTTCTCATTCTTCAACTTTTTCTTTTTTGACAATGATTAGTTCTCACCATTTTCAAATTGGTTCTTTATATATCTCATTTTATTTTTTCATGTAAATATATGCGCGTGTGTATATATATTTCGTATATTATTATATTTGATTATGTGTGTTTGATTGCTTTTGTGCAAGTATATTTTCGTCAATTATGGTTTCGGTTTTCAATGTATTGAGAAGAAGAGAAAAAAGTTAACAATTTTTCTATTTTTCGATTTTCCTCTACTTAATGTTAATTTTTTTGTGTGTTGCTCTTTAGTGCTAAAATTAGTTATAAGTTTTTTTATCGAATTTATCTCTTAAAGTTTCTATACATGCACAGTTTTGTAAATGTCAATATGGGCTAGTGCTTCTAGAAGGTTTTCTTTATCCATTGTGTTTTTTTGTAGCTTATTTTAATTTCAATTTTTGTTGAACTTCCATTCATATTTCTTCCTGTCATCAATTTTCTCTCTTTTTATAAATACACATGTATTAAAATTCTTGGTTTAAATGAAAATTTTGTTTATAAACACATAATTCATTTACATCTTTTTCACCATGATACATATTGACAATGAGCATATGAATGATTTTTTTATCCGATGCTAACTAGTGAAAGAGGAATTCATTGTGTGGTAATACTGTTTTGAGTGCATATGTTTTCTTTCAATTCTTTTTTTATGGCACAGATTGGTTTTTCGTTTAGAAAGGCGTGCTTCCATTTATCCGATGAATACCCAATCAGTTTTGTGCCTGAATCTTCTTCTTTGTTTTTTTTTTTGATCGGTAAAGTTAATTTTATAGATAAAAAATTATATACAAAAATACACTAGGCATACCCGAGATAGAACATTAAGACCAATTTCAAGCATAATCTGAATTCAGGAAAATTAGCATATACAACTCTATAGACACGTATTTTAATTTTCCTGATAATACTGCTTGGGGATACAACAGTTCCTTCAAACTGTCTAGCATTTCTAGTTAGATAAATATGGTGGACCGTGCTGGCCAAAGTAGCACGCTTGGCCTTGGCAGAAGGGCCAGTCCCTCGGGCTTCCTTGTGGATCAATTTTGTTGCACTTTTAATGGTGTTCATTCACCTTCTGCTGCCTAACCAATTGTTAATATCTTTCCATATAGACGCACTGATTCTGCAAGAGAAGAAGAGATGATTTACTGACTCTTCTGAGGTCCTGCACAGGGGGCAAGTTCTGTCCATATCAATGAAAAGGAATTTGTCCTTTACAAGCAATTTATTCTTTATGGCTAGCCATAAAATGAAGGCATGCTTGGGTGTACAGCTGCAGCTCCACACCACTGATGCCCACCTAGCTTTTGATCCTTTGGGCCTAAAGAAGTCATAAGCCTTCTTGATACTTAGCGAGTTCAGCTCTTCCCATTGCTGCATTCTGGCCATTTCTTGTTGAATGAAAGCCTCAGAAAAGATAAGGCCATTCTTGATTTCAAGTAATTTTTTCCATAAGGGAGAGTCCTCATGTTTTGGCCATAAAGTCCAAATGGCAGCCCCTTGCAGATAGAAATGATTCACCCATCTGACCTACAGTGAATCTTTCTTTTGATGGATGTTCCATAGAGCTTTGGAAAGCAGAGCTGAGTTCCAGCTTTTGAGTTTAATGAACCCCAGCCCACCCTCAGCTTTAGGAAGACAGACTTCCTTCTAAACAACCATAACCTTTTTAGTGCCTGAGTTTTTGCCACTCTATAAGAATGTTCTGCATATTCTGATTATATTGTCCATGATATTTACTGGAATGGGGAAGATAGACAACCAAAAACACTCCACACCTTGCAGGACAGATTTAATTAATTCAGCTCTTCCAGCAAAAAATAGCAATGTTCCAACCCATCCATTGATGTATGCAGAGATTTTCTCTATAAAAGGGAGGTAGTGCGCTGTGTTTAGTCGTGTTGAGGCCAGGGGAACCCCTAAAAATCTAAAGGGGATCAAACATTCTTCAAAACCTGTAACCCTTCTGATTTCTTGAATATCTTATCTAGAAGTCCCTATAGTGAACATGCTTGATTTTGGAAGACTTACCTACAGACCAGAGCAGTCACTGAATCTTTTAACATATTCCATAATCATACTGACTAACTTAACATCCCCTCTAGCAAACAAGATGAGATCATTTGCAAATGCAAGGTGAGTAATCTTGAGATGCCCACACTTTGGGTGGAAATTAAACTCAAGAGATTCGTTCAGCCTTGACAGAAGTCTTGAGAGGTATTCCAAGCAAAGAACAAATAGGAATGGGGATAAGGGGTCTCCTTGTCTGAGACCTCTCTTGCCTTCAAAGAACCCACGGAGACTCCCATTAAGTGTAATTGAGTATGATATTATAGATACACACTCCATAATCCAGCCTGTGAACTTTGCTGGGAAGCCTAAACCCTTGAGTATATTTTCCAGGAATTCCCAATTAACTTAGTCATAGGCCTTCCTAAGGTCAATCTTTAGCATACATCTAGGAGAGATTCTCTTCCTGCTATATTTCTGGAGAAGCTCTTGCACTACGTAGATACTCTCTATCATACTTCTGTTCTTAATAAAGGTAGCCTGAGCAGGATTTATAATGCTTTCCAAAATGAAAGATAAACGAGAAACAATAATCTTAGAGATGACTTTATATACCACATTGTAGCATACGATAGGTCTGAACTCTTCCACTCTTGCTGCTTGCTTAGATTTTGGGATTATTGCTAGAGCAGTATGATTGATCTGTTTAAGAAGTTTGCCATTTCTGAAAAACTCTTCCACATCCCCCACAAAATCTAATATGATAATCTCCCAAGATTTCTTGAAGAAAGTAGAAGTGTACCCATCAGGTCTAGGGGATTTATCATCTCCAATACTAAACAATACTTCTTTGATCTCTGTTTCAGTGACTTCTCTAAGCAGGAGGCCTGCTTACTCCTTGTTCACTTCGGGACCATCATCAATTACCTCTATGTTAATGGGGCAACAAACTTCTGACGAGCCCAAAAGATTCTTATAGAATCGAATAAATTCAATAGCCACTTGAGCCTCAGAGGAGTTTGTTGACCATCCTGTGTTTCCACTGCAGCTATATGGTTCCTGCTAATTTTTCTCTTCATCATGGCATGGAAGAATTTAGTACCTTTATCGTTATTCATTAAGAATTTGCTTTTAGCCTACTGTGAGTAGAAACTCCTTTCTGCTTCTGCTAGTTTGAAAGTTTTGAATCTCTGTTATGCCACCCTCATTTGCAGCTCAGTATCTGAAATGTTATCATGCAGCTCCTGTTGCATTCTTAATAATTCACTAAACGCCTCAACAACTTTAGTAGAAATATGACTAAAATGCCTATTATTCAGATGCTTGAGAGGGCCTTTAAGCTTTCAGGTTCTTACACATCTTGAACATCTTGAATCCTACAAAATTATTGTTCCAAGATGCACTAACTGTCCCCTGGAAATTATCATGAGAAGCCCACATGTTAAAGAACTTGAAAGGTCTTTTCCCACCCCTCTCCTCTTCAAAAAGGGATACTATACAGTGAGAGTGATCAGAGAGGCAGCCTAGAAGAGTAAACTTGGCATGAGCATGAAGTCCTCTCTGAATCCAAATACTGTTCACCATAGCTCTGTCAAGCTTACACCAAGTATGGTTATTTGACCACGTGAACAAACAACCATTGAAGTTTATATCTATTAGACCTGTATCCCTACAGCAGGAGAGGGGGTCCTTTAATTCATAGACTGAAATAGGTAACCCATTCCCCTTTTCTTCCATAGAAAAAACATTATTGAAATCACCCATAACCAGCCATGGGGTGGAGGAGCTATTACTGAATTCACACAGGTTATCCCAGAGTGGTCTACGAGATACTATTGTATGGAAGTCATATACAAAACTAGCAGTAAAACTTATAGAACAAATTAAGCATTTTATATCACAATGAACTACTTAAGGAGTAGAGTCAATAATAGACAAGCTGACCTTTGAAGGGTTCCATAGGACAAACACTCTACCAGCATCATAAGTGTGGAAGTTGTTAACTTGGTTCCACATTCTGAACTTGTTTTTCATAATTTTGCTGAGTTTCTTTTCACACAAATTCGTCTCCAGAATACACATAATATCTATATTATTTTGGTTCATGAAGTGCAAGACCCCATTATGCTTTAGGGGCTTATGGAAGCCCCTGATATTCCAGCTTGCTATATCCATGTGTCACCAAGAGGGGCATCCCCCCCTTCATTTCCTTTTGAGATTCAATTTCAGGACCCTTAGACTTTTTCTTCTTTGTGTTTGTTTGGTGTCCAACTAACTTAGAGGGTCTGTTATCTTTGTCATTTACACCCTTAGTGCTTTCTGGATGGTTCCCATGATTTGCCTGCATGGAGCCAGAAGCTTTAGACACAGCCTGATGTTGGTCCTGTTGAGCTTTAGAGGTCTCTTCACCTGGAGACCCTAATCCAGATAACAGACCTTCAACTAGAGTTTCTGCCACTGCTTGTGTGCCTTTTATAGGCTCAACAGCCCATTCCTGAACATCTGTTTTCTTCTTGTTTGGATCAGAACTGACTTGAAACTTGCAACTCTCATCAAAGTGCCCGATTACTTTACATCAGAGTGCCCAATTTCTTCTTGTTTTGATTTATCATGGATTTTAGGAGTTAAGAAAAAAAAAAGGAATGATTAGGATTTTCTCTAATAAGTAGATCTGGCAGGAATTGGATTAATATTGGTTTAGATCGGAGATGAATTATTAGGTTTTGCAGTATTCAATGGTGATAATGACAGTGGGTTTGGTAGAGCTAATGTGTATGATTAATTGTTAGGTTTATTTATTTTATTAAATATAAAGATAATTTTGTCTACACAATTTTTTTTACTATGTTCTTAATAATTTGTGTTCGGTAATTATCACTGTCCTACAATTAATTAATTAATTAATAATTTAAAAAATAATATTTAATGTTATTTTTTTTAAGTCTTTACGTTAAAATGATAAAGAAATTCATTTAAGTTGTGTCAAATCATGGTACTATAACCTTAAGCAATTCATTTTCTATTTTTAAGTCTCCACCTCCTCTCTTTTCTTCTTCCTACACTGCGCCTCACCACCTCCTTTCTCTCTCACTACAAGAAAAAAGATTATCGTTGCCACTTTTTTTTTTGCATATTTCGGCACTTCAAAATGCCAGAATATGCATTTCCGGCGCTTTTTGCAAGCGCTGGATAAAGCATCGGTATGTATGGTGTCGAAGAGCAAATACCGGCGCTTTCTCTAAGCGCCGCAATGTGTCTATTTTTTCGGCGCTTGTAAGCGCTGGTATATATAACAGTTTTAATTCACATTATTTTGGGTTTACCAGCGCTTTTAAGCGCCGCAATATACTGGCGCTTACAAACGCCGGTATATATAACTGATTTAATTTTTTTTCACATTATTTTGGTTTAATATTTTACAATAAAATAAACCCTTCAATAAATAGAATGTACCATAAAATTTAAAAATGTTCTTCAATATATAAAATGTACCATAAAATTTCAAAATATTCTTGAATATATAAAATATATCATCATCCATAAAAAAAATTTTACTCAGTACAAAAGTCATCTCATGTACAAAAAAAAAAACAATCATAGGGCATCACACTTGACATCAATTTTGAGGTCCTCTACTAACCAATTGTTTTAGTAAAGACTTCAGTTCATCCATTTGGGATTGCATACTGTTCATTTGATCATCGTGTTTAGCTGTAATTTCTTGAATCTGATGTGACTACTGTTCAATTTGATGCGCATACTGTTCAATCTGATGCGCATGCTATTCAATCTGATGCGCATACTGATGATTGGTTTCTTCCATTTGTGCTTTCAGACTATTTATCTCTTCAGCATAAGCCCCATGGTATCCTATTTCATTCCTCATTTGAGTTGAAAGTCCAAACACAGCAGAGGATGTAACTCCAAAACCCTGACCTCGGACACGACCGGAAATCTCTTCACCCATAAGCTCGGTGAAGACTTCATTTTGTATTGCTAAATTATTGCTAGCATCAGAGGATCCTGAAGCTGCAACAAGTTCAGCAACACGAGCTTCAGCTGTCACCTACAATTAGGAAACAATAAAGATTAAACTCCTCTGAATATTTAGTAGCTAATTACAGCGAAATATACATAAAATAAAAGGTGCTTATCATATTTTATAGAAAAACGGGCAGAATTTCCCCTATTTTTCCATAAAACCTCCTGCAAGAAAAACAAATATACAATCCAAACAATGTAGCAAATTCACAACCAATTTTAACTGTTTTCATTCAATCAGTAGTCAACCAGAAATACAAAGGGTTGGAAAAGGGAAATGTTTCAAAACCATGGTCCTCTAACTATAATGGTTTCCAAAAGAAGTTTCAAGTGGTGAACATGGTGATAAATGTTTCAAACCAGATGCAACATTTCTTGCACCTCCTGTAGCACTAACTTCATGCACAATGCTGAAAACATAGGGGTTTTCTTAATACTATTTAAATAAGTACTACCAACAAAATTCAAACACTTAATCCATCCATCACTCTCAAACTTCATTTAGAGTTTTAGTCATTGCAAACCGAACTGACTCATAATTGTTTAGAAGATCCTGCCACAAGTTCAAGGGAACAAGTTGAAATCATGAAGTTGTTTTACTGTCCTAGAGCTGATTCAATTTTCAGCGATGCTTTTTACGCTGAAATATGATCTGTTCAGACAGCAGCATCATCCCTAAAAAAAATTTCTTGTCAAATGCCAAACCATTCCTGATATTGATCCCCTCCTTTTTCAACTTCTGAGTTTTAATTGTAGAACAGTATGTGGAATAAACTAATCATTAAAGCTTAAATTAGGAAAGACATTAATAAATTCACTTTATATACGAAAAGAAGGAAAAGAATAGGTCAATGGTGCAACAGAACATTTAATTCAAAATTGCACTAGCATGCTGCTTTTGTTCCATATATTATTTTGGGGAACATAAGAGGTTTTTTTCATAAGTAAAATTATATTAATAAAGCACCAAAATAATGCAAATCAAAGCCAAAAGCTATTTACAAGATAGAAAATCCACAAATTCTAATAGGTCAACATTATTTACAAAAAATTCCATCTAAACCAAAAATAATTGTCATATATAACTCAATTTTTGTTCGCTCAGAAATTGAGGCCAAGAAATCCATGTAGCTTAACCAATAAACTCACTTGAGAGTGGTATCATACATCAAGTAAGAACCATAAGCCAGGAAGTGTCAGCCACTTATATTTATGTTGTTTCACCAAACCTAACAGTAAAATACCATTTTAAAGCCTAAAAGGCAACATGGTAAGCATTGACAAGCTTTCAGACAAGATTTTCAAGTTTAATTGATAATATATTTTTACTTGTAAAAAAAAAAGACCTCGACAACTCGAAAACCCGGCTCAATTTCAAATTATATATATTTCAAAAATATTTTTATTTTAAAACAAATAAATATACAGTACTTTTATTTAGGCTTGAAGTATCGAAATTTATATACCGAAGCTCAAAAGCTTGGGCTTAAAACTCCACTTGAACACTCAAGGGCCCCATATAAATAATACCTTAAGTAGACAACTAGAATTGAATAAAAAAAGGCAGCTCAACTTGCATCCATGGTTGCATGAGCAAGAGGATTATTATTGGGGTTTCAACTTACAGTTAATAGATGTTTCATCCTTCAAGTTGTATTCTTGTTCAAATAGTAAATTACCCCAAAAGTAGTTTAAGCAAAGGTCAGCAGGAGTTACATTCAATTGAGTCAAATTTCCTTTCAGCCTTTTTTTGAGTCAACTTTCAGTCAGAAATCCGAGATTATAGTGAGAGATATACTAGTTTCAAGATGCTGCTGCAAATAGAAGCAGCCTTATGGCAATAAAGCAAGTAACTCTGATCTAGCATCAACCAATACTATACAAAAATATATATACATCTCTGTATTCTTGACGAAAAATTTATAGCTACCAACCACCACCACCCCCTCCCAAAAACAAAAAAGTCGACTTACTAGCAAGAATAAATATGTCAATGAGACCAACAATGACAAAAACAAATTTAACATTTGAACCTTCAAACATAGCAAATGTGAAAAGGACCTTCCCCACATTAACAGTAAACTAGTAATAATAATATTGCTAAAATAAAAACTAAAAACAAATAACTGCAGTTGGTGTCTTACTAATCACTAAAGCTTAAATTAGGAAAGACATTAATAAGTTTCATCTTTCATCAACCAACAAATGTACGGCGAACGTACCATAAACTGTCGTGATGCATCATCAATAAAAGTCTCATCCTTGCGTTTATGAGTTTCAGCAAAAAATACTATGCACCCGGGCTCATTCCCATGTGTCATCTCCTACCATGTATGAAAAAAGAGATAAAATTGTGACTCAATACACTACATCTCAAATGAAAGATTGGATGAATGAAGCAACTTAACTCACATATTCATCCTATCTTCTACCAAAACTCTTTGAACCATACGTGTGAGGACATTGTTGTCTTTCACGTGCCGCTGTCCCTATAGTAGAATATTTCTACACCAATAATAAACCAATTGAATAATCAGTCATTATTAGAAAATAGAAACAATGAGAATCCAAATCAAGATAATTATCTTAGAACAACCTCACTCTGGTCAGAGAACCAGTAGTTCACCAGTTGCTTCCACTAGTCTTGATCTACGCCTTTTGGAACATCATTGCTCAAAACTTGTTGTTTTGTTTTGTTCCTCACGTAGTCCCTTTTCAGCACATATCTGTAGTCCCTCCATTTTTTCCCTATCATCCTCAACAAAATCTTGTCTATCGCCTCAATCGTAGGGTAATGGAACTTCCTCTACCACAAAGAAAGGAAATCTTTGTCAAATAAGCATTATTGGTGTTAGGGATTATGCATGTACAACACCACGAAAAAAAAAATGGAGGCAATCAATGGTTATTAAGTTGTTACTTACCCGAATCAATATAACAAGGTCCTTCTTGTAGCTAGAAGGGATTTTCTTCCAATCCGTATAATTAAGCGGACAAAGGTTCCCTCTCTTCGCAACCTTGCCCAACCAACTACTTAATATTTGGCCACCTTTCTTAATAGGTTGATGATGTGCATTGAAGTGGATCATAATTTTTTCTCCACGTTCAAGGGACCACGCTTGTGAGGTTCTAAGGCGACGTGTTTGCTTCCTCACCCTCCCTTCAGAATCTATCCATTGAAAACATAAATTTTATAATTAGTATAACAATGTGGTATCAAACTAGTTATAGAGAAAATTTATTCTAATACAAAAATTACCAATTATCTCATACTGTTCACTGTCATTGTGATCACTTCCCATTGTTATTGGATTGGTCTCATAATCATTTTGCGAGTCATGATCATCATCAAGGTGATACTCATGCTCCTAGTGAATATCTTCTTGATGGTGTGAAGACTCAGCTGCATACTGGTTTGACATGTTATCTCTAACTGATGGAGGCATATTTTTTGACATATACATCTTACAATCTGTATACATAAAAACATTAAAATGATTATATCTCACACTATCAAGAATGCATTAAAAGTTAACAAGAATTAGAAGAACCACACCTGAAAGATAGGAATGGTCAAGGGGTCGCAGCAACTTCACAGTACTTGAGAACAAATGAACAAATAAGTAAAGAACAAGCAATAATCAATGATACAACCAAAACCAAAATTTACGACATGCTAAAGTAGCATTCCACAAAATGTACGCAAAAAAGTTTAGGACTCTCGTTATGTGTGATACAAAGCAACAGTAATCCGATAGATTACAATAAAACATTACAAAACTCGTTGACACACATATCCATCACATAAATACACATCCAAATATAATTACACGGAAATGCACATAAAACTAGTTGGTATCTTCGTCAATGTCCATCCTAGCCCAAGTTGAGATACAATCTAATTAATCGTCTACCACTACATTAGAAGGCATGCACTGATTGTAAGTGTCATCATCCTCTTCCTGCGTTTTTTCCCCCATTTCATATAGGTCCCTTAGCTTTGTGATCACAACATGATACCATTCCTTTATTTTTGGGTCTTGCACATAAAACACTTGTTTTGCTTGAGATGAAAGTACGAACGGGTCATCCTTCAATAACTAACTAGTGTGTATTAACCTATTCAAGTTCACGAGAATGCACCCACTTGCATCTTTCTTTAAACCCCTGGGTGAATTAATATCTACCCAATCACAACAGAACAACACAATCTTAAATGTCCCTTAGTAATCCAACTTGATTATATCGTTGAGCACACCATAATACAGCTCTTACAGGCACAAGTTCAACTCAACCAAGACTAACATTATTCACATTATTCTAGATTTACTAAGTCATTTCCTTTTAATCTTAATTGTTATCCTTGTGAATTATACTAAGGTGTATCAAGTATTTGAAGTCAAGCCTAAAATTCAGCAGCCCTATTTTCATTGATTTTTAAACTAATTGTAGCACAAATCATGAGAACTTATCAAATTCATATAACTTCAGGAATAAAAACTAATATAGTAATGAGATCGAAACCATACTTAGGTGCAAGAAAGAATGGCACTGGATCTCTAGCGAAAGTTGGATGAAGAATTCCAAGCAGATTACAGCTTCTACTAAGATAAACCAGCTTGCTTTCCTTCAAAGCTGTAGAAATGTCAGTATCTAGAAGTTCATGTGCATCATCTAAGTTATTCACCACTGCCTGTCATATCGCATCACAAAAGTCAAAGAACCAATCAGTTTAAATGCTTAATGTATTAGTACTAATAAAACAACAAAACATAAACAATTCTAGCTACTTGAATGTTTTAAAAGAAAAAAAAAATCTCAATTAAATATTACCTAATCAAGAAAACTAAGATTTCTACATAAATGCATATATATGAAGTGCATAATATCAAAATGGTTACTTACCTGAGCACAAGTGACTGTTTGAAAACACTTAAGTTCTTGGCTAAAATCAAAACCCCCCAAATCCATTAATTTTATTGTATATTTTACACCTGAGTATCATACTCGTTTAGTTTTATTGTATATTTTTCATTAAGTTTGGAGGATCAGAAAGCCATACCCATATTTTCGGATACATGTCGGACACAGGTACAACAAGGTAAACCGAAGAGTCTGGGTTACATAGTCAACAACCCAACTATTAATTGCTAATTCTTATTCTTTAATCATCAAACTAACAACATCAACATAAACTTGGAATATTGGAAGAAGCAGTATCATATAAACCATTCAGGTGATATATTCATTGAATTTAAGAACCTCTAAAAAGGTATATCAATGAACATAGTATGATGTGGATCCCATCGCTATGTTATCAATGACCGAATTAAGAGAATTCAAATTTTCAATGAGCACAGGTTTTGCAAGGTATTGTTCTTATGACGCAGCTTGGGGCATGCTTCTGGTGAGGTGCTTTTATTTCGGCTAATAAACTCATAGGTTTACTTGCATTTTTAAGATGTCACCTGCTAGATCCTTACTTCAATAACACTAGAGGACTACATTTGCAAGGCATAAGGCTGTAGTGAAGCTATGGATCTTATCTAGGAGACCCCCGTAAAATCAATACTGCTCAATTATTCAAAAACAAATGCCTTTCTGGTTTAAAAAAAAATCAAATGATATAGAACAATTACAGTTTATTTTTGCTGCAGTAGTCAATTTCAGCAGCCTTCACTATCTGTTTCGCTGTGTTTATCTTGCTATGACTGATTTAGGCAATTGTTACATGATTTGCCTGCAAAAGATTAGAGCACAATCTATTTTGAGCTTTATAGCCTAACCTTAAACTTTTTCCTTTGCCTAACCTTCTTTAAAGCATGCTAAGTACTGTAGTCTAAATTTAATTCATACAAAGATTTGACATTTTTTCCCCCACGATATCATTTTACAGATAAATATCTAGGCTCTTCATTCCTTGGGTATGATACAGGTCCACCTCCAAGTACATCTGAGGAGATAATTCCTTACCACGTTAATAGTAGGGAATCGGTAACTTTGTAGCACAAATCAATATCAATTACCGGGGATGGTCATTGACTCATACACTTAGGAAATTGAGGTATGCAGAAACGATAGTGGAGGCTAATAGATCCCAATTTAATATACCAGTTAAAACGTAATGCACATACTATTACAAGTTAAAGTAACCTTCATGACTCGAAGAATTGGCTGTTTATTAAAGATAAGAAGAAAGCTGACTAGTTGGTGCTGTAAAGAAGCTGAAAAACTAGCCATGTTTAGATGTTGTCTCTGCCCAAGGAGGAATAATTTAGGTTCTACAAGAAGTTCATACCAGCCCCAAATCATTGATTGGATTATTCACCTTCTTGCTTAAGTTTTTTTTTCACATTCTCTAGCAACTTCTGATAGATTAATCTCATATGCTTATAATTCCTCATTCAAGTTTTCGGTCTATGAGAGAAAGAAGAAATAAAGAAAGGAGAAAGAGGAAAAAGTGAAGAGGAACAGTTGAAATGACAAGTCATAGGAGACCTTAATTTAAGTTGCTGAGATAGATTTAAAGTGAATCAAGAAGAAGAGAGTTGTCTTTTTTGAAAGTAGAAAAGAAAAGATTAAGAAAGTGAACTGCTTTGTGAGTGACTGTAGTGGGAGAGGGAGACCATTTTGGAATTAGATGAATATAAATGAAAATGGAGATATTTTGCTTACCAAACCTCCCAACCCCACCCCCACTCCCAATTTTCCTATTTAACTTAATTATAGGTACTTGTTTGACACAGAACAACCCGAAAGCATGGAATCTTCTCAACTCACCACACTTTGATTCTACAGCCAAGATACTCCTCATTTCCCGACGAAAAATACCCAATCCAAAGTTACAAAATCAGACAATTTGCGGCAATTTCTCAAGGCACACCAATCACTAAAAACTTTACCCTATGTTTCGAGATTACATAGGAACAAATAACTAAATTGCATGACCGAAATAACTGAAAAACACAACAAAATGATAAATTAGCAAACAAGATTTATTCTTTCACCACTAAAACTGGCTGCAAAGATATCATAACTGATCAAGAATCTAGGAAAATTACCCATAACTAATCAAACATTATTACACCCTTAACAAAAAGCCTTCGAAAATCTTGCGGGCAATAATCTATACAAATTTTACCTTAGAAGTTACATGTCAAGCAAACAAACACATCGATAATACCCAAGCACAAGCGGTAAATAGTAAAAAAAACAAAAATACCCAAATAAATTATCAAGATAACCCATATTTAGACCACATCTATCTCAAACAACAGAGAAGGAAAGCAAGTTCCAATCATCGAAGATAACATGCGTGTATATGTTGATCACATTAAGCAGACAATAACAGAGAAATTGAAAAAATGCTATAAAAAAAAGAAATCAAATTACCTAATTGAAGTGAATTTGTACAAGAATGCGCGAGAATAGATAGAGAGGGTTGGTTTATGCAAAGCTCACAACTCCAACAAATCTTTGATTTAAGAATAATAAGCAAAAAAACAAACGAAGTAAATAATAAAACCAAACCAGTAAAGACAGAGAGCGAAAATTTTAGAGAGAAGCTCACAACCAGGAAAGGTGGAAATGAAGCTTGCTGGGCAATGGAGGAAACCAGCTGAGAGAGAGAGCAAAAATTTTTAGGAAAAGCAACCAGAGAGATAGAGTGCAAAAATTTCAGAGAGAAGCACGAATGGCATGGCAAGGAAACTGGAAAAGAAGCTTGCTTTGCAATGGAGGAAACTAGAGAGAGAGCGCGATAATTTCAGGGAAAAGCAACCAGAGAGAAAGAGAGAGCGAAAGTTTCAGAGATATCGTACTACGCGGCAAGGAACGGGATGAATAAGTGAAATTTTTTATCATATTCTGGCGCTTTAAAGCGCCGAAATATGAAAGAGTGCCGGTATATGCTTGAAACCCATTTCATATTTCGGTATTTTGAAGCGCCAGTATATACCAGAGCTTCAAAGCGTCGAAATATGTAATCAGATTCGCATATAACGGCGCTTTGAAGCGCCGTTATATGTTCTTTGAATATTGCGGCACTTCAAGGAAGCACCAGCAGTAAAGTGCCGACGGGTAACATATTGCAGCACTTTTGTCAAGCGCCGAAAATAAAGCGCTGAAAAATATCAATTATTTTGTAGTGTCTCTTTTCTTTCTCCTTCATTTCTTTCTCTCTCTGTCGTTGCCCAGCCTCAGCCAGTCGTCGGTGCCTCTGTCCGTCGCCTTCGCCTTTGCATCAGCCGACACATGTCTTCACTGGTAAGCATCTATTATGCTTTGACATAATCATGGTTATTAGTAAACCATGAAGAATGAGTTTTTGCACAGAAAGTCCATGAGACTAAATGATAGTTGCTTCCTACATTTATTTGTGTATCCATTTCTTTTTTTTTCTCTCATTTCTGGTTGATTCTTAGAGCTGCACTTGTGATTTGTGAGGAAAGTTTGGAGATTTAATTGGATGTTAATGTTACAACTCTTTTTTTATATAGAATTTTGGCTATAGATGAATAAGACAGACTCTGTGATTTTTGTGTTTCAATTGTTAATTAATTTTAAGCTCACAATAAGCTAAATTATATTGTTAAATTTTTATAGGGGACATATTATTTATTGGCTGATATTTGTTTTTTTTTAGAACAATCAAAGTAATTCCATTGCTTTTGAAAGCAACTTATCTCTGGTTTTTGTCTCAAAAATGCAAAGAAAAATACCATTTCTGCTTCTTCTTTTTTTAAATCTTTAGTTTAAAGCACCTAACTTAAAATTTTCTAACATATATGTGAATAAAAGAAATTAAAAAGCTTTAATTTAGTTGGAATACAGGAAAATAAGGGGAAAATTTTGTAATAATATTAGACCAAAGTTTAGGACCAAGATTTTGATTTGGATAACATGAAAAAACCAAATTTCTTTTCTTTTCTTGTTATTTCTTTATCAACTTTATTGAAAAAGTCTTTTCATTTCTCTAATGGCACTTTATGTTTAAACATGTTTTTTAGTACTAAAGTGCTAATGTTCAACAAATACAAAAGTTTTTCTCTATTAAGAGGTAGTTGGTGGGCTGAGGGGTAGATGAAGGAGTGATGAATGGGTGGAGTAACTTGTGGGGAATAGTGATAGTGGTAGGGAAGGAATAGGAGCAAAAAAGATTTAGGTGCTAGCTGTTAAGGTAGAAATTATGTGGAGAAAAATGAGAGGAGAATAGATTTTGATTTTTGATCAATGGGAAAGGTGTCTCTTTGGACTTTTCTTGTGAGTGAGAGAGAGGAAAGAAGAGTATTAAAGTAGAATGGGCATTCAAGTGATGGAAAGTATAAGGAGAAAGATATGGTTGGTGGTGGAGGTGAGGGGTTAACTCCAAAGATCTTTTACCAAATAGAGAGGTGATAACTCGGATCCAGTAATGTAAGAGTTATTACAGAATTGAGAAAATTTATTAGTAATGAAGGAAAATTGAAAAGTAATTAATTTAAAAAGAAAAAATTATCTCTGTTTAGAGGATACCCATAGGAGACCTAACGCACCAGAGATGTTTTTTACTATATTGCATAGAGGTGCTTGTCAGACCACCTCAACAAAGCTCGTTCTAGAGCTGAACGCGTACTAGGGCCCAATAAATTGGACTGAAAAAGTTGGATCAAGCATTGGTTGATACAAGATGATTGGGAGAAACTATACGACCTCTGGTCTACTGATGGCTGTGAGAGGCGTCAACAGGCTGCTACATCCAATAAGCAAACATGATATGGGCTTATCCACCATGTTAGAGGGTCCATTAGTACGCAAGAGCACGCAGAACAGATAGTAAACAAACTGCTCTAGTTGATGTTGTTTTTTAGATATTGTACATGATTATAATATTAGTTTTATATTTAATGCAAATTTCATTTCAATGTGTAGGAGAAAGAATTGGGCAGACCGGTTTCTATAGTGGAGGTTTTCAATGAGACCCACATAGCCAAATCGACTAGGGACTTCGTTGATAGGAAGTCCAAGGTAGTAGACATAAGTATTAGTGTTTATTAGTATATAACTTTATGAATTTTATATCAACCAACTTAATTACTAGAGTCATTTCATTTAGTTGTCTAATTTTGCTTACTGATGTATTCATTTCGATTACAGGAGGCATATAGTCAAGTTATATCCTCCAAATATGGTGATGATTTGTCCACCCAGCAGTAGTTGGACATTGAGGAGTGGTTGGCAGTGTCAGAGGGAGCAAAGGTCGTTTATATGGCTTGGGTGATATGGTGGACCCTCATGTCATGCTTAAGAAGACATGTGATAGTTGTTCGTCCTTTACTCTTATTTCCAGGGTTCTACACTATCATACTGAAGATATTCAACAATAGATCCAGATAGAGGTGGACCAACGGGTACGAGTGATCGAGCAATGAATGGAGGAAAGAGAATAATAGAGGCAACAACAGATGAACGAGGGCATCCAACATGCTGTGGAAGCCATCTGTCAATCATATGGCATTTCGCCTCCACATCCACCTCCACCTCCACCCTTGTATGTAAGTACTAAACACTTTTAAAACTTTAGAATTAAAAGTTTATTATAATAATGTGCATGACAAATGTCTATATAATGTTAACACTTAGTGGTTTTAGGTGCTTTACATTTGTAATTTCCATATATTGTGCATGAGTAATTTCATATAATGTTAGAAAGTGAGTTTTGAGAACAAACTGAATCGGATTCGGACCATTGGTTTGGATTTTAGGAGAGAAAGTAGGTGTATAAAGTCAAAACCGTTAACACTTAGTGGTTTTAGGGGCAAAAATGTAAGATACTCGTCCTGTTGACGAGCCGGGGGTATTGGCATGTCTGTAACGTAGAAAGTGAGTTGTAACAACAAATCAAATCAGATTCGAACCACCGATTTGCATTTTAGGAGAAAAAGTAGGTGTTTTTAGGTACAAACTGTTAAGACTTAATGATTTTATTGACAAAAATGTTAGATACTCATCCCATGGATGAGTCAGGGTTACTGGTATGTCCGTAACATAGAAAGTGACTTGTGACAACAAATCAAATCAAATTCAGACCACTAGTTTGGATTTTAGGAGAGAAGTAGACCTTTTTAGGTCCAAACCGTTAAGACTTAATGGTTTTACGAGTGAAAATGTGAAATACTTGTCCCGTGGACGAGTCGGGTGTATCAGCATGGCTATAATGTCGAAAGTGACTTATGACAACAAATTAAATCAGATTCAGATCATCGGCTTAGATTTTAGGAGAGAAAGTAGGCCTTTTAGGTCAAAACCATTAAGACTTAGTGATTTTACGGGAGAAAATGTGAGATACTCGTCTCGTGGACTAGCCGGGGATACCGACATATCCGTAATGTAGAAAGTGACTTGTGACAATAAGCTTAATTGGATTCAGATCCGTGGTTTGGAATTTAGGAGAGAAAGTATGCGTTTCTAGGTCCAAATGGTTAAAATTTAGTGATTTTAGGGGTGGAAATATGAGATACTTGTCCCGTGGATGAGCCGAGCATATCAGCATGTCCGTAGCATAGAAAATGACTTGTGACAATAAAGCAAATCGGATTCGGATGATCGGTTTGGAATTTAGGAGAGAAAGTATGTGTTTTTAGGTCTAAATCATTAAGACTTAGTGGTTTTAGGGGCCAAAATGTGAGATACTCGTCCTATGGATGAGCTAGGGATACCAATATGTCCGTAACGTAGAAAATGATTTATGACAATAAATAAAATCAGATTCAGGTCACCGATTTGGATTTTATGAGAGAAAGTATGCGTTTTTAGGTCCAAACCGTTAACACTTAGTGGTTTTAAGGACAAAAATATGAGATACTCGTCCTATGGATGATCCGAGGGTACCAGCATGTTCATAATGTAGAAAGTGACTTATAACAATAAACCGAATCGGATTCAGATCACCGATTTGAATTTTAGGAGAGAAAGTAGGCATTTTTAGGTTCAAACCATTAACATTTAGTGGTTTTGGGGGCGAAAATATGAGATATTCGTCTCATGGACGATCTGAGGGGTATCGACATGTTCGTAACGTAGAAATATACGTGTAACAATAAACCAAATATGATTCGGATCACTGGTTTTGATTTTAGGAGAGAAAGTAGGCATTTTCAAACTTTATAATTATGTTTATTCATTTTTCTGTAATTAGTTAATATTATATACCTCACTTTACTTTGCATTTTATAATTTTATATTAACTTCTTTTGCAGGATGTTGCTGATGGAGGATCATCGTTTCTAGAAGATGATGGCGTGTTGATAGATGCTTAAATATTCATATTTAAGCCCCCTTATTTACACTTGTTAGGTCCTTTATTACGTTAATTTGGTCTCTTTTACTCCATTTGTGTGTTTTACATGTTTTTATAGGGTCTTGGAGAAAAAGAAGCAGTTTTGGCACTTTAAAGAAGAAATCTAGAAGCCCTGGAGCACTCTCTGGACAAAGTGTGATCGAGCACACTATGCACTGCGATCGAGTGCACATGCGATCGTGCGCACACTGCGATCGAGCGCAAGGACATATACGATCGAGCGCACATGTACGGGCGTGAACAATAAACTGCAGAACCATATTTTGGATAGTAAAGGATTTTTCGTTTTAGGAAGGTTTAGGAACTCATGGGTCTCTTAGGACTTCTCAAGGACCTATAAATACACTTGTAACTCACACACAAAACACACACCTTAGATAGAAAAACACTTCTCTCTTTTCTTTTACTTGGAGTTGAAGGCTTGGGAGAGAATTGACGCCTCTTCTCTCGGGTTTATTCTTCTATTTTATGTTTAGTTTATTTATAATGTTTACTTCAGTTAGTATGTGTAACTAACTCTCTTATAGGGCTCGATTGAAGCCCTAGTTATGCATTCCCATATTTTTATTCATTGATTAAATCTTTGCTGATAGCTTATTATGTTACTTAACTTGATTAACACATGTGCTTATTTAAATTCCTCATATGTATGTGTAAGGCCAACGTATGCATGTGGTATGGATGGGTTAGTTAGATCAATTTGGATGACCGAGTCCTGGGTCTAACATTAGTAACAAAAGATATCTTATCCGGGTACCCGGGTTAATCAACATAGGAAACCAGGAGTAGATACCATGCCCTAGGTCTCATGTGGTTGTCAATTTCCACAGTACTTATGTTTTCTTAAGGAACAACTCAAGCAGATACCATGCTGAATCTCTTAAGGAAGAAAAGAGTTAGAGTAGATACCATGCCTAACCCGTTGCTTAGGGAAATCAATAGCTTAAGGAGTAGATACCATGCCCTTAGGTTGGCAACCAGTAGGTATACATAATAAAGCTAGTGCACTGATACCTTATACACATTGGGAATGTATGACTAGTGGTGGATATCAAAGCCCTATGTCTTTATTATCAAATCACTTTCCAACAGTTATTAATCTCTTTTTACTTTAGAGAAACTAATTCTAAAAGTAACTTTACCAATCCCTGTGGAGATGACCTTGCTTTCGCACACTAGACTACACTGATGACCTTTTGCACTTGCAAGTATAACTAGTACGATTATTTACTCATTAATTTAGGTAGATAACCGCACAACAAGTTTTGGGCGCCGTTACCGGGGATTGCGCTAAAAGTTCCTTTTAGGATTAACTTTCGTTTTATCATTGTTATTTTATTTTTACCATCTTTTATAGAAACTTAATCAAGTTATTTTCTGTTTCAGGCACGAAACCCTAAAATCACACTTTCTGTGATACTTGTGATCGATCGCAACCTCCTGTGCGATCGAGCGCATTTAGGGCAAAGAGTACCCGAGCAGCAGAGTTGCACTGCTGCACTAAAACTGGTTTTTCTGATTTATGCACGGACTTCGATCCCGACATCCATAATTATTTCCTCTCGATCCCGAGCTTGAGCGGACTATCCGACAAAAGTTAAGGAACAACTTCGAGGAAAACGAAGAAGAAGTCGAGAACGAACCCCAATGGCGGAACAACTTGAAAACCAGCAACCACCTGCACGAGTACCGATGAAGCAATCCTTCATCCCTCGGAACATTGATCAATATTCATGCATCGCATATTAACCTGAGGCGGCAGGAAATTATTACATATCTCCGTAAATCTTGAATGCTTTGACTCATTATAAGGGCACACCTAATGAAGATCTACACTTACACCTCCGAGAATTTTTTGATCTTTGCAAGTTCCAGCACATACAAGGCCTAGACCAAGAAGGAATAAGGTTAATTCTATTCCCTTTTTCCTTAAAAGATAATGCTAAACTTTGGTATAATTCTTTGCTTGTAGTTTCCATCCACACTTGGGAGGAGTTGGCAAGCAAGTTCCTGAAGAAGTTCTTTCCAGCCCAAAAGACAAGACAAATGAGGAAGGAGATCCAGTCCTTCCAACAAAAGGATGGGGACCTCTTCTTTGAAGCATGGGGACACTTCAACGAATTGCTACTCAAATGCCCACATCACAACCTGCCTCAAGATGAACTGGTACAAGCATTCTATGAAGGTTTAAATGACACTTATAAATGTATTGTTGATTCAGGTTGTGGAGGAGTCCTTATGGAGAAAAGCAGCTAAGAGGCGATGGAATTGTTTGAAACCCTCAGCGAGCACACCCAGCAATTTTCCTCTCGAGGTAGACATGTAACCAAAGGTAAAGGGGTGTATGAGGTAAATCTAAATGGAGGATCTTCCCCTCAAATGGCAGCAATGGAAAGGAAACTAGATTTATTGGTAAAAGCCATGGCTGCTCAAACTACCTCAGCTACACCACTACAGGTATGTGCATTATGCTCTCAATATGATCATAATACTGATACTTGTCCTTTATCTGGAGATCTGGAACAAGCGAATTATGTGGGACCAAACAACTATCCGCCAAAGAATAACCCGTATGCAAACACATATAACCCTGGATGGCGGAATCACCCAAATTTCTCGTGGAACAACAACCAGAACAATCAAGGACAGCAACGAAACCCCCAGCCCACTGCTCATGCTAATTCCGAACTAAAGAGGAACGACCTCGAAAGTCTTATAAGACAACTGGTGTCATCGCAAGAACAGTTCACGACTCAGCAAAAACAAACCAATGCGGCACATGAGCAAGCAATTCAAAGACTAGAGGTACAAGTGGGACAACTAGCTAAAGAGCTCAGTAGCAGAAAGCAAGGAGAGCTCTCAGCTCAAACACTACCCAACCTTGGAGGGCATCAACAACTAAAGGCTGTCACAACCTTGAGAAACGGCAAAGTGATTGAATCTGAGGATTCAGCAGCAGCATCCAAAGAAACACCATCAGCATCAAGGGTAAGTGAGACGGAGAAGGTGAATGTACCACCCTTCCCGCAAATGTTAGTAAAACAAAAGAAAGACAATAAATTGCTTGATATTTTTGAGACCTTGCGGAAAGTTGAAATTAATATTCCATTACTAGATGCAATTCACCAAATACCTGCCTATGCTAAATTCCTAAAAGATTGTTGCACTCATAAAAGAAAATTTCAAGAGCATGAGACTGTAGCATTAACTGAGGAGGTAAGTGCTGTACTACTTAGGAAACTTCCACCAAAACTGAAAGACCCAGGTAGCTTTACAATACCCTGTAGGATAGGTGATCAACTATTTGACAAGGCATTACTAGACTTAGGAGCGAGGGTAAACTTGCTACCTTACACGGTATTCGAAACCCTAGGTTTGGGGGAGCTACAACCGACTTCTATTACCTTACAGTTAGCAGATAGGAGTATTAAAAGACCTAGGGGTATTCTCGAGGATGTCTTAGTGAAAGTTGGCGAGTTCATTTTACCTGCAGTTTTTATTGTATTAGACATGGAGGAATACCCTATGCCATTACCTTTACTTATCATACTAGGGAGACCTTTCATGAGGACTGCCAACACTAAGATCTGTGTGAAAAAAGGGTATAGTAAGTATGAAAATCAATGGTGAGAAAATAGAATTTAAAATATTTGATGCAATGAAACTACCTCAAGATGACTTTGAATGCTTTAATGCTTGTATGATACAAAACTTTGTTGAGCAAGCTTTTCAGGTCCAACACATTGATTCATTGGAGACTACTCTCACCAATAGCTTCACGGAGATGGATATTGAGCAAGAATATGAAAATGTTACTGATGACATCATCACAACTGTGCACCATCTTGCAACCTCTCCAAAATACTCCAGTATGTATCCTCCTCCATTTGAATCTCTCATACCCACTAATACTACTCTTCCTCCATCCATTGTGCAGGCACCAACATTGGAACTCAAGCAACTACCCGAGCATTTAACATACACCTACTTGGGAGAACATGAGACTTTACCTGTGATAGTTGCTGCTAACTTGAGTAGTGGAGAAGAAGGGAAGCTGCTAAGAGTTCTTAGGGAGCATAAAACTGCCATTGGGTGGACCATTGCTGACATTAAGGGGATAAGTCCAGCAAAATGCATGCATAATATTTACCTTGAAGAAGAAGCAAGGCCCACTCGAGATGCTCAAAGAAGACTTAACCCACACATGAAGGAGGTAGTAAGGGCCAAGATATTAAAGCTACTAGATGTAGGCATCATTTACCCTATATCGGATAGCAAATGGGTGAGTCCGGTCCAAGTCGTTCCTAAAAAGAGTGGGATTACCGTGATAAAGAATGAAGATGATGAGCTCATACCTACAAGAAAAACAACGGGTTGGAGAGTATGCATTGACTACCGGAGGTTAAACAAAGTAACTAGAAAAGATCATTTCCCCTGCCATTCATTGATCAAATGCTAGAAAGGTTAGCTGGTCATAGTTATTACTGCTTCTTGGTTGGATATAGTGGATACAATCAAATTGCCATAGCACCTGAGGATCAAGAAAAGACTACATTCACATGTCCTTTCGGTACATTTGCTTATAGAAGAATGCCATTCGGTTTATGCAACGCACCAGCCACTTTTCAAAGATGTATGATGAGCATTTTTTTCGATATGGTAGAGAAATATATTGAGGTATTCATGGATGATTTTAGTGTCTTTGGATCTACTTTCGATGAGTGCCTAAATCATTTGGAAAATGTCCTAAAGAGATGTGAAGAAACTAATTTAGTACTGAATTGGGAGAAATGTTACTTCATGGTTCAACCAGGTATTGTGTTGGGTCACTCCATCTCAGACAAAGGTATTGAGGTAGACAAGGCTAAGGTTGACATCATTTCAAAGCTACCTCCCCCTCTCACAGTCAATGGCATTAGAAGTTTCCTTGGACATGCGGGTTTTTATAGAAGATTTATAAAGGACTTCTCCAAAATCTCGAGACATCTTTGTGCACTATTGACTAAAGATACCAAGTTTGAATGGAGTGAAGATTGTATGCAAGCTTTCAACACCTTGAAGAACGTTCTCACCTCTGCCCCAATAATAATGGCACCAGATTGGAATCTACCTTTCGAATTAATGTGTGATGCCAGTGACTTCGCCTTGGGAGTTGTCTTAGGTCAAAGATTCAATAAGGTACCTTATGCTATTTACTATGCTTCTAAAACATTAAATGATGCTCAGCTTAACTATTCTACTACTGAAAAAGAATTGTTAGCTGTTATTTTTGCTTTAGAGAAGTTTAGATCATATCTTATTGGTTCTAAAGTTATTGTATTCACTGACTATGCTGCTTTGAGATATTTGTTTTCTAAGAAAGATGCAAAGCCTAGGCTAATCAGATGGATACTCTTACTCCAAGAATTCGACTTAGAAATCAAAGACAAGAAATGCAGTGAGAATGTAGTTGCGGATCATTTGTCAAGACTCCCATATGAAAGTGATGATAAAGAGTTACCCTTAAATGAGAACTTTCCCGATGAACAACTATTTGCACTCGAGGTAAAACTTCCATGGTATGCTGATATAGTTAATTATCTAACTGTTAAAATTTTCCCCCCAGGTATGACTACTCAAGAAAAGAAACGGCTAATATCTCTATCAAGACACTACATTTGGGACGATCCATACCTTTTCAAGGTCTGCCCTGATCAAATCGTCAGAAGATGTGTTCCAGAAGAGGAGCATTCGAGCTTGTTGCAACATTGCCATCAGTTTGCTTGTGGAGGTCATTTTGGAGCAAAACGAACAGCTCTTAAGGTACTCCAATCTGGTTTCTACTGGCCTAATTTATTTAAAGATGCTTTCTCCTTTTGCAGCTCATGTGATAGATGCCAGCGGACAGGTAGCATCTCTTCCCGAAATCAAATGCCCTTACAAAATATTCATATAGTAGAACTCTTTGATGTATGGGGCATTGATTTCATGGGACCTTTTCCTAACTCATTTGGCTATTTGTATATTCTTGTGGGTGTGGATTATGTGTCTAAATGGGTTGAGGCTGTCCCCTCGAGGACTAATGATCACAAAGTGGTTATCAAGTTTTTGCAGGCTAACATTTTTACTAGGTTTGGAACTCCAAGGGCAATCATCAGTGATGGGGGCAGCCACTTCCATCATCGTTCTTTCTCTGCACTACTCCTAAAATATGGGATTACTCATAGAGTTAGCACTCCATATCATCCTCAAACTAGTGGCCAAGTAGAAATAAGCAACCGAGAAATCAAAGGAATTCTAGAACGGACAGTAAAGCCGAATTGGAAGGATTGGTCTTTACACTTAAATGACGCTCTATGGGCATATAGGATAGCTTATAAGACTCCAATTGGCATGTCTCCCTACCGCCTCATCTTTGGAAAATCATGCCATCTTCCGGTGGAATTAGAACATCGAGCATATTGGGCCATTAAGCAGTTCAACTTTGACATGAAGCAAGCGGGTGAGAAAAGGAAACTACATCTAAATGAGCTTGAAGAATTGAGATATGAGACCTACGAGAATACAAAGTTATATAAGGAACGAACAAAAGCTTATCATACAAATAACTAGTCCGGAAAGAGTTCCATGTAGGGCAAAAGGTGCTGCTATATGACTCACGATTAAGGCTGTTCCCAGGCAAGCTCAAATCCAGATGGTATGGTCCCTACATGGTCACCAAGGTCTTCCCTCATGGTGCATTAGAAGTCTGTGGCCCCAACGGAAATCAGCCCTTTACAATCAATGGACACAGAGCCAAGCCATACCTTGACACCAAATTTCTTCCAAGAGATGAAGACTTGGCACTTGAATTAGTACAGTATACAGCTGAAACACAAGCACTAGAGCTCCAAGAGGTGGACTCTAGGTGCTTTCCTCCAAACAACTAGCATGGTAGCAAGAGAGTGCTTGAGCAAAGTAAAAATTTGATCACCTTTTAAGCTCAAGCACCTCTGGTAAGGTTAGTGGCACTGAGGCCACTAACAATTGGTAAGGTTGTATTGTTTCAATAAATCATTTTCTTTCAGCTAAGGTAAGCTTCTTTTTACTTGTGCCCATATGCCATACTTGCGATCGATCGCACCCTCCAGTGCGATCGAGCGCAAGTGTGCGATCGAGCTTGTCTTTAAAGCATGATCGATCACACTTGTGCGATCAAGCGCACCCTGCATGCGATCGAGCGCACTCGCGGCAGAGACATTTATAAGTTTAAAAACAAACACTCACGCACACACCTCTCCACCTCTCTGCACACTCACTCACACCTCACACTCTCTCTCTTACTCACCCGTACCAGCCTACCCATATTTCCCTACCTCGCACTAAGCCACCACAAACCTTCACCACCACAAACCCTCACCAATGTCCTCCGCCATCACCACTATCCACAACCCTTCTTTCTTCCACATTCCGTCAAACATACACGGTACCCAATTTTTTATATACATAACATGAAATCTGTATGTTTTGCTTTAAACTCTTATCTATATCTCTTAATAATTGTGTATGTTTGGGTTTGTTTTACTTATAGGAGGTTAGAATCACATTCCAA
Source organism: Bretschneidera sinensis (assembly GCA_023935145.1). NCBI lineage: Eukaryota > Viridiplantae > Streptophyta > Magnoliopsida > Brassicales > Akaniaceae > Bretschneidera > Bretschneidera sinensis. The sequence goes on along the minus strand of CM043697.1, from coordinate 56,846,628 downwards.
TCCCCAAGATCGTAGCTTGTCTGTTTGGTGCACACCACCTGTTCGAAGAAATACCTGACAGTGTGCGATCGAGCGCACTTCGCTGAGATCGATCGCAAGTCTGGCAACACCTACAACCCAGCATATCTCGACCATCTGTCTCCACATTTGGCGCATCCAGCAGTCGTGCCTCCTCCTTCCGGCCCAGCATCGAGCAACGAGAGTTGTTGTTCGAGACCACTTTCGCCATCGATGATATATTCCGGCACATGGACGCCACACAATGGGCCGTCCAAGTATTCTGACTCCGAGGATTGAAGAGGCTGTTTAAGCCAGTGTGCTCCACTGCCTACTCCCAGCTCGTAGTCTAGTTTTATGGGCATCTCTCTTTCGACTGCAGCAGACCGAGAGTCCTCACCTCTTCAGTTAGGGGCACGCCCATCGAGGTGACCAGTACCGATATCGCCACTGTTCTTTATTGCACGGATGAGTCCCCTCCTGAGGGCACTGATATCGATGAACAACCGGAGTCTTTTGCCCTAGCTGAGATCATCACGGACATGTGTGCTGGCCAGTATGCCGACAGGCATAACAATGCGGCCAGCCGGTCCAAGCTGCCTCCCCGCCTATGGCTCATCAATACGATCCTTCATTGTAATGTGTGTCCGTTGGGGCACAAGACACAGTGGCGAGACCAGTTTCTTCAGACATTATATGCCTTCCATAGAGGCCACTGGTACTCCATCCCGTCTGTCATTTAGAGCCAGATACACAAGTTCTAAGATCACGTACATGGCCGTCATACCACCACGGCCAATGCTTGGGGCCTCTCTTTCCCGTTCCTACTCACCTCCATCCTCAAGAAGAAGGGGATTAAAGGGACCCACAGCGACGGGCCAGTACGAGAGCATATTTTCTTTGGGAGGGCTCAGTGGACACAGAGCATATCGCACATGCCACAAGGACCCCCAGTACCTGCTCCAGCAGCTGAGCAGGTTGAGGAGGATCACATGGAGACCGAGGCCCCGGTCATGAGCCCGGTATGAGAGGAGGACCATTCGGACATGGGACCCACTGAGTCCCAGCACTTCTTAGCTGAGCTATTCTCCTTCTGAGGTGAGGTCGCTGCCGCCACCACACTTGTATATCAGCGTATCGATAGTTTGGAGGCACGCTTCACACGATAGGAGGCCATGCTGCAGGCCATTCTTGATCGCCTACCTCCGGCACCCGGTACCTCTCCGACTGCACCACCTGATGATCAGCAGTGAGAGAGTACCACGTCTGGCTGAAGACGTAAAACTTAGCGCTCATGGGAGGCACCCCACTGCATATCCTTTTTATAGTTATTAGTATTTTATAGTTTCCTTGTCTATTATTTTTATTATTATTATTATTACTTGTTTTCCATTTTATGTTTGCTTTTCTTTCTTTTTCAAGGATAGTGTCAGTGCATCCAGTTAAAGTTTGGGGGCGTGCTACAAGCCATGCCAGCCATTAGTTCTCCACCTCCCAGGTCAGCTCCTTCCATGCTATTTACACATTGGGGACAATGTGCATTTTAAGTTTGGGGGTATGGGGACACATTCACACACTACACTATGTCCTATATTTTTGTAACTGGCCCTCTTGCCTCAGTAAGCATTGAGTGTCACGTCAAAAGGTGAAAAATCTTAAATGGTCATTAAAAAGAACTTTCTGCTGAGTAACTGGCCCTCTTGCCTCAGTAAGCATTGAGTGTCACGTCAAAAGGTGAAAAATTCTAAGTGGTAGCATTAAAACCAGTTATGTTTCGTAGCCTTGTTGACTCGAGCTAGTAAGTCCTTAGGGGTGTCTTTACACCTAATGCCCTAAAACCATCTGGTTTGGGAGTCATTGGCTAAACGCTCGTTACACGAGTCATCAAGAAAGCTTAAGGGAACTAACTTGGCAAAAACCTCGCAAATAAAAGTCTATGCCATATTTGTTGACTCTAATAGGAAGTTTGGTGAATCTTGAGTCATCGAAACAATACACGTTTGAATTTCTTGGAAACCCAATCTTTTGTGTGCTAGTCACCACACACCAAAGTCAAACTTGTGATATCTTAAAATACCTCGTGAATATGATTTACGTTCAAAACTCTTATTCATTGCAGATATATGTTTACACTTGTTAAGCTTGCTCATGAATGCGCATCATAGTTTTGTGAAAAATCTAGATTTTTGATTGATACTATGAACAGTGGATTTATCTATGTTTTCGTTTTAGTTTTTAATTTCATATTGCTAAGGGACTAGCATTATGTAAGTTTGGGGGTGTGATAGATGCTTAAATATTCATATTTAAACCCCCTTATTTACACTTGTTAGGTCCTTTATTATGTTAATTTGGTCTCTTTTACACCATTTGTGTGTTTTATATGTTTTTATAGGGTCTTGGAGAAAAAGAAGTAGTTTTGGCACTTTAAAGAAGAAATCTAGAAGCCCTGGAGCACTCTCTAGACAAAGTGCGATCGAGCGCACTATGCACTACGATCGAGCGCACATACGATCGTGCGCACACTTGAAGGATCGAGTGCACACTGCGATCGAGCACAAGGACACATGCGATCGAGCGCACATATACGGGCGTGAACAGTAAACTGCAAAACCCTATTTTGGAAAGTATAGGATTTTTCGTTTTAGGAAGGTTTAGGAACTCATGGGTCTCTTAGGACTTCTCAAGGACCTATAAATATAATTGTAACTCACACACAAAACACACACCTTAGATAGAAAAACACTTCTCTCTTTTCTTTTACTTGGAGTTGAGGGCTTGGGAGAGAATTGACGCCTCTTATCTCGGGTTTATTCTTCTCCTTTATGTTTAGTTTATTTATAATGTTTACTTCAGTTAGTATGTGTAACTAACTCTCTTATAGGGCTTGATTGAAGCCCTAGTTATGCATTCCCATATTTTTATTCATTGATTAAATCTTTGCCGATAGCTTATTATGTTACTTAACTTGATTAACACCTGTGCTTATTTAAATTCCTCATATGTATGTGTAAGGCCAACGTATGCATGTGGTATAGATGGGTTAGTTAGATCAATTTGGATGACTGAGTCCTGGGTCTAACATTAGTAACAAGGGATATCTTATCCGAGTATCCGGGTTAATCAACATGGGAAACCGGGAGTAAATACCATGCCCTAGGTCTCATGTGGTTGTCGATTTCCACAGTACTTATATTTTCTTAAGGAACAACTCAAGCAGATACCATGCTGAATCCCTTAAGGAAGAAAAGAGTTAGAGTAGATACCATGCCTAACTCGTTGCTTACGGAAATCAATAGCTTAAGGAGTAGATACCATGCTCTTAGGTTGGCAACCAGTAGGTATACATAATAAAGCTAGTGCACTGATACCTTATACACATTGGGAATGTATGACTAGTGGTGGATATCAATGCCCTATGTCTTTATTATCAAATCACTTTCCAACAGTTATTTATCTCTTTTTACTTTAGAGAAACTAATTCATTAAAGTAACTTTACCAATCCCTGTGGAGATGATCTTGCTTTCGCACACTAGACTACACTGATGACCTTGTGCACTTGCAAGTATAACTAGTACGATTATTTACTCATTAATTTAGGTAGATAACCGCACAACACATGTATCGCCCTGATTTAAGTGGACTATGATGGCCCATCCTTTCTTGATTGTAATTTATACTTTGTAATGATGTTGTAAAGTTCTGAATATTTTTGGTACCAAAAATTGAATTTTATTTGTTTTAAAATTGATACAAATGATTAACTTTTTAGTGCTGATAAAATTTGAGCAGAATTGTAAAATTTCTCCATTTAAATCTTTAATTATAATAGAGGATTTTTTTATAAAAATGAAAATTTAATATTATTTGCGATGGATTTTGTGTCGAAAATAGCGAAACTTTTTTTAGGAAATTTATAATTCTGACTAATATCTGGATTTTCGTCACAAATAATGTAATTGAAATAATATTTTCTGAATTTAATAGGGTAAAAACAACCACTTATCAGTGACGGATTATCTGTCGCAGAAAATAATTAATCTGGGACAGAGTTTTTTTCGGTCGCATTTAATAGTATCAACGACCTAATTAACTATGATGGATTATTTGCAACGGATTGGGGATTATCTATGATGGATTTATTCGTCGCAGAAAATAAATTTTCTTGCAGTGGCATTTCTCAAAGTGGATGAGGATTTCCGTGTGTGATTATCATGCCCTCAAAAATCCGTTGACTCTTGAGGATTTGATGAACTTGAGAAGACTTGCTTGTCTCTTGGAAGCAAAAACCAATTGTAAGAAGAAAAGTAAATGTTTGGCTAATGATTTTTGTGAAAGGGATAGTGATGCTTAGAGACTCGACCTATTGCAAATTATTTTACGTAAAAAGCCATAAGTTTGTGAAAAGAAAACACTAGAGTTTCTACAAGTTCTTGCTTAAGAGTGTGGTTGTCGAATGGTGTAGGTGAATGGGGTATTTATAGGTGGAGATGGGAGACAAAGATGTAATTATGAGTTAAAGGAGGGGACAAAGGTGTAATGGTGAATAAAGAAGAGACAAAGGTGTAATGGTGAGTTAAATTGCATATTCGTAATGGTTTTGTCTATAGAATCACATTAATGAAACTGTTGTCTTGAAGATCTGATTCTGTAATGTAAGGATAATCACGAGAAGCTATAAGAAAAACATAATGTAATAACGTAGTGTTTATTTTTGAATTTTTAGCATATATGAAAATTCTCGGAATTCAAAGTGAGAATTTTCAAAGGGTTGGTTTATGAAGATTGAATAAATAATTAGAAACTTGATATAAATAATATGTCAGGTGTTGACGGTCAGCAACCGGGGGAAATTTTTTAGAGGAACAAGAAAGGCAAGGAGGTGGTCCATGGGTAGCTTTAAGTGCTACGTGGTGAGTTAGATTTACTTCAAGTAATCTAAATAAAAAATGAAATATCTAGTAATAATATTAAAATAAATTATTAGCGTATGCTTTGGTGGTAGATGAAAAATTGATTGATAGGTATGATAGAAATTTTGGACATGTAGAAAAGTATTAAGTGAGAAATAATATTTTTGGAATAATAAGTTGATTTAATAATAAAAGTGATAAGTGAATTTCTTAATGAGCTATGGTTGATGTTTTGATATGAATTATGAGAAGATGAAATTTAGTGGATCTTGACAAGCTTTGATGGATGATTTGATGTGAGTTAGGATGAGAAGAATTTAGTGGAATTTTTATATAATTTGAGAAAAATCAGGATAGCCAATTTAAATATTTTGAATTCATATTGTTTTTATATTACTGTTCATATGCATATTTTATTTCATTGTTCATATGCATATGCATTAAATAAAAGAAAAGAACCGGGAAGGGGCCGGTCTAATTGAAAATCTGTGATAGCCGATATAGGCTGGAAATAAAAGGGACACCGTGATAGCCAGTATATTCTGAAAATAAATACCGTGACAGCCAGGAAAAGCTGTAAAGAAAAGAACCGGGAGAGGGCCGGTCTAAGATAATAAAAACATGTCGACATATAAGAAGACGTTCCCATAATAATAATTCATGCATTGAATCTGTTTTAATTATTGCTTGCATTATTGAAATGCTGATGTGTAGTGTGTTATTGTGAATTTATTTATAGACGGATGAGTCTCACAGAGAGATAGTTATGGTGATAAGAACCATTTAAATGGTAGGCTTTATGATGTGAACCTCATTGCGAGGTAATTATGAGATAATTAATGGTCTTGAGGTGAACCAATAAATAAGAAGAAGAGATTGATAGAGAATGAAACTTATGATATGTGTAGTGATGTAGAATGCTATTATCAAGTTATGTAAAATATAATTTATTTAATATTGAAAGACTATTTATACAGATTGAGTACTTCTAGTAAATTTAATTCACTGAGCTTGTGAAGCTCATCCCTCATTGTACAATGATTTCAGGTAGCAAGCAGGACCAATAGTCTAGTGGGTTGAGAGTAAGACGAAATCATTTTTCTGTAAGCCACGTACGTGTTAACATCCTCAGACTAATGAGAAAATAAAATAAAATTTATTTGTAAATATACATGTATTTTACGTTGAATATATGTATAAAGATCAGATTGATGTAACTCCACTGTTAAGGGTTGAGGATTGATGTAAAAATCTCTTTTGGTGTTATTTATTTTCATTGTTTCATATATGTGTCGTGCTGGGATTTTCAAAATGTGATGACACCGTCTCGAGGGTGGCCAACTCAAGATGGGTCGTTACAAATGGTGAGTTAATGGACTGTTAGAAGAGATCAAATGATGATTCTGTAATGGTTTTTCTGCCATTGAAGTCAAAATCGCACCGATGGAGCTAAGCTTTGAAGAACTAGATTTTGTAATGTAAGTATCGATCGGTAGTCAACAAGTATTGATCTATATAGTAAACCAACTAATCGGTACTATGAACCAATTGATCGGTACCAAGATGGAACAAATCAGTGTTGCTTCCTGGAGGCTTTTGGTGTTGGGCCTTGGCCTAAAACGTGTTTAAATAGTCTTTTAAAGTTTGAAATGGATCTGTTTGGGTTTGTTTGACTCATTTGAAGTATGGGCTTGGGTTTGAAATTAGTTTTCTTCCAAAATAGGGCATCAGTTCTTATGTGCATCAATTTCGAGCATCTTGAGAGCAAGTTATCATCATCAAGGCCCACATGTTTGGAGAAATTTTCATATTGATATAAAAAAGATAGTATAGGTCTATAAATGAAAAAAAAAAAATATAAACCACATGAAGCAAAATATAGAAATACTCACAAAAATATTACATGGATTTAAATAAAATTGATTAAACAAGACCTAATATAAACTTTGTAGTATCATACTTCAAACTAAGTAAAGCAACAACACAATCACCACAAGAAAATTTAATTTAGCAATCAATAGGACGAAATTCCCAATAAAGAGTTGATGGAAACCAATTTGGATTAATATGATATTAAAATTCACCGACATTGTTGATGGATATTTGGGAAGTTTAACTGTCATTGGGACTATAGTTACTTTGGATTCTAAAGAGCAAAGTAAAACAACTACTGGTTAAGAAAATTGAAGTAGCAATTGATGAAGATAAATGATAAAAATTAAGCAACAAAAAGATTTTAAGGAACACAAATCACAAACCATGTTGACCTCATGTAATTCACCCTATGTGTTTCTATGATAATAAAACATTTACTATAGTTCTAATGGTCTACTTGAGTGTTTCGGGTTTTATCTAACCAATAATCATTAGAAGAACCATAGAACCAGAGAAGATGAAGACATCTCAAACATCCTTGATGTTAGCCAAAGTTCAATGAGAGTAATCAAGAAAAGAAGTTTCATCAAAATCCTATTTCTTGGAAGCAATCCTTAAAGATATATTATGGGGCTTCACAAGAAAAAGAGGACAATGAGGATCACTAACGTCTCTAATGCATGAAAACTACGACATCAAAAGCTTCAAGAGAAGGAAAAGATGATCCGCTGATGTGAACCTCAACCGACATGCTTTAAGACCCAACAAACAATATTGGAATACTTGCCCAAGAAAGCTAAAATTCAGATTTTTCATAGAAAACACCGACCCAACGTTTATAATGAAACACGAACCGAAGGTATAAAGTAACAAACCTCGACCCAATGATTATAACTGAATCACGAACCGAAGGTGTAAAGTAATAAACCTCGACCCAATGATTATAACTGAATCACGAACCGAAAGTATAAAATTTGAACGCCACAAGGAAGATTCCTCGATAAGTTCATAAGTTCTCTAAGAACCAATAGAGGAAGCAAACCTCACGTTTTTTTGATTTCTATTCTATTGTCTTCATTACAATGAGTGCATGTTATTTATAACCCTTTCAGCCCTACACCCCACTAAATAGGAAACTAACTTGGTTACAAAATAAGAAAGTAGATAAAGAAAGAACTAAAAAAAATACGATTTAGGAAAGTCTGAGATAGGCAAGTCTATCAGTCAATTAATTGGTATGGAATTGGAAAGTCAATCAGCCAATTAATTGGTTTGAAATTAGAAAGTAATCAACCACTTTCTCCTTCTAACTCCACGCCCTTCAAGCCATAATCAACCATTAATCCATGCCGTTGCTAAGAAAATTATGCCCAATTAAGCAAGATCAACCCCATCAATAGCTTGGATTAAATTTATTACACCTTCATCTCCTTTTGGGCCAAGCATGGAATGCCTCGTTTTAGAATCAGCCCATTAAGTGCTTCTTTGATCTTCTTGGATCATGCTTTAGTAATAGGCCCAGCTGGAACATGCAATGGATCCTTTAATGGTGCTTGTTGATTCTCATCATTCCCCCTATCTTCAAAAGGAATAGACCTCAAATCATCATCAGAATCATCCACGGGGCGCATGCCGTTCTTGCCTTCTAGCGTTAGGACTCTTTGGGGACGCCCCTCGTACCAAGTAGCAATAACAGCGCCTTGCCTATCTATCCCATCCCCAATCTCATTGAATACCACATTCATGCGTTCGGAGATGACGAGGATGAGTTCGCATCATCCACCTAAGAGGACCAACTAAGAAGAAGAGATTGAAGAGTTAATGAATTTGAAGATCAAATAAGCTTTACCATATTACTAAGTCTATGAGAGTCTATATGACCTTTTGCAATCGGTAAGAGAAGTTAGCACTATGTTCTTGCTCAAATTAGGTTAATTCTACACAAACTTCTTTTTCACCAAAAAGATAAGGTAAATTTTTCATATGATGCCAACACGATTCACCACTTAAGTCGATTTCTTTAAACAATAGCTTTCTAGTCATTTCATGACAGGGCTGCATCGGCCTTGCCTTAATCTAGAAATAGCCTGTAACCCAAATTGAGTTGATGTGATCGTTTGAGGACATCGACGTCTGGCTTCCAATGACTATTTTTTTAAAAGCTTGACATTTGCGTGTTACAAGACTAAAAGTGCTTCAATGACTCTTTTTGACATCAAACGGTCTTATTATACAAGTATATATATCCTTTAGTTAGAAATACAAAGTGAGAAGGAATTATATAAATTCATCTTCTGAACAACTAAGTTATTCTCCTAGAGAGCTAAGCTTGAGCAACTACATACTCATATTCTCTTTAACTAAAGCTAAAACTTCTATTTTGTTATTTTTCTAAAAAAAAGGACTATCTAGCTTGAGATTTTTCTCCAATTTTAAAAGGATCTATGAACCCTATACATTGAGAGAAAGAATGTTCTTTTAAAGAAACAAAAAAGTTTTAAGTTAGCATGTGAGAACTCATAAAAAAATTTAGGAGTTACCCTTTAAACTTCCTAAAGGTTTTGAATGAGTTTGTTAAAACTCAACCAAGGTTAATAGTCAACCCGTCAAAGCTCCCAATAAATTTGGTGTTATCTTGGGAAAATATTGAGTTTGTTGTGATCTTGTCAAACCAACAAGTTTGAGACGAATTTGTAAAATCCTTTGTAGACTATAATTGAGGAGATTATACTCCGAGAGCATCACGAGTAGAGTAGACATAAGGTTAAGTGTGATATCGATGTTACCGAATCAGTATAAGTGGTTATTGTTTGACCTTTCTATCCTTAATTCTTTTTAATTCCTAAACATTACTTGTTTAAATTATACGTCAACATTTTATGTACTTGAATTAATTGTTTTAGAGATTACATTGTGCACTTGCTGCTAGTTGGGATTACATTGTATATCTGCTAGTAGTTTGATTGAACTCCACTTGAGGGATTTGGGGTAAAATTCAAAAGATTTTAAAACTCGTTTTAACATTCAATTAACTCCCTTCTGGGTTTTTATCCTCTAGGCAATTGACCAATTATTAAATGTTGGTAGTTTTCGTTAATTTCAACATCATATGAAAATTAATATAAAATTAGTAATCTGTAGAAAAAAAGAGAGTAGTTTTATATGATTTTTGTTGAGAGGATGACATTTATGCTTTCTTGCATATGAGTTTAACAATTCATTACGATGAAAACCAAAACCCACCAAGATTTACATCAAATCATGTATTCAATTAAAATAGAAATTGAAAGAAAAAAAATACACAAATACAAAAAATAAAGAGAGATAAGAATAACAATTTATACATGTAGTTAGATAGTGAAAGAGAAAAAGAGGATTTTGCAATCGGTTGAACAAAATAAAATAGAATTTGAATAGGAAATCGGACTTTAAATAACATATGAAAGGAGTAAAAGAGTTGGAAAATGAGTAAATAACTTTTAAGAATCGCACTTACAAAGACCATCAAGATTCTTTGCACTTACAAAATCAAATACATCTTCATATAGAAAAACTAAAAATAGCACAATATAAAACGATATAGTTTTAACCGAAAGTATTCACTTTTCAATTTAGTGGCATTTTCTCAGCTATATAAATCCATCCTAAAGTTAAAAAGAAAATGCTTTTCATCAAGCTAATTTCCATCTATTTCATCGTGGGTTGCCCAGATTTCTTTTCCAAATTTCCTCCTTTTTTTTTCTTCAACTTGTCAATCGTCTCTATTTCTTTTCTTTCTCTCGGTATTTCTTTTACTTCTCCAAGCAAACCAATTTCCAACAAGCGCACGAAATTGTCCAGATTTCATCTCTAAATTTTCTCTTTTTCTTCTTCAACTTGTTCAGCATCTCCATTTTTGTTCTTTCTTCCATTATTTCTATCACTTCTTATTTTAATTTTTTTTTTTAACACCAAAATGTTATGAAATTTTTTGGATGCATGTGAAGTGTTTATTGAAATGTATGACTAGTTTCTTTTCATCATTTGAGGTTGCTTGTGTTATCACTAAATAAGAAAAATAAAAGTAACCAACTACTAGATTTGGTTGTGACCGACGAATCAAAATTTTCAAAACTTCAATATCAATATACCAAAACTTACAAATATCCACAAATTAAATATATAAAATATATAAAATTCAATTAAGATCAATTTATTTTGATAAAAAATATTTTATATATATATATATATATAATGGGTTTGCTAATTTAACTCAGTGCAGGAGTTGCTTATAATTATGGTAGACTAGAATACCATTGAATACAAACAAAAAAAATAAGATTATATTAGTAATTTCATCAATTTTTTTAAAAATAAAATAGAAAGAAAAGTCAAAATTGGTGTGAGTAGAAATGAGGCCCACATGCGACATGTGGACTTTGCTGACGCGTAAAATGAATACGTCTGATTTTAGTGGAGTTAGGTCCTCGGATTTCACAATTTGATCAAAAATTCAATGGTGAGCTTGGTTTCTCGAAATATCCCCAAAATACTAGATCTAAAAAATGTCTCCTTAATTCGCAGTGGGATTGCCGATGACACATGAGGTAGTGAGTCGGCAGTGGCAAGGGTTTTCGGGTCTCATTCGATAGGATCTCTGCAAGAGCTTTTCAACAGTACCAGGGCTGCGCTTTTTCGACTATCGGTTGGCTCGATATGCCCAAAAACGCTGGAAGTAGAAAAAATCAAATATATTTATTTATTGAATTACTTTATTGTCTTTGTATTTGTGTTATGTAAATATGAATTATTGATGGTGTTTTGGTTCACAGTACATTGCTAACTTACTTCTACACTAGTACTTTGTTTGGTATGACTCCAAGTATAACATTCAATTCATCTATAAATTAAATGAAACTAGAATTCATTTGCAAATGAATTCATACTTCATTGTCAAATGAATTTAAACTGTATAATTGAAATGAATTTTATATTTCAAATCAACTTTAGAATTTAATTCATTTTCTAAATTTTTCATAGAAATCCTTAATATATTTAAATGGTTTTATAATAGTTTTCATCTTATTCTTTTTTTGCTTATATTTTTTTTCCTGCACGACACTTAATCTTCCAAATTTATGAAATATCACATGGATTATATACCTTTTTAAGTTAATTACTAATATTTCACACGATTTAGTTATTTTGGATTTTTTTTTAAATCCCAACCAGTGTATTGGTGTGAAACAAAAATACACTATATTGATATAAAGAGCACAAACAAATAATAAAAAAAGTCATTTGAATACCTCATTAAAACCAATTGGAATAATAATGTTGAAAAGTAATTTTCAATAATTAGTGTTCAATTTAAAAAGATCAAGAATAAATTTGCACACAAAACTTCTCAAACTCCTCCACTCCACTCACGGTACATGAGAGAAAAATAGGAAAAGAAAAAATCGTTAAATGCCAAAGCAAGTGTTAAAATTAGGGAGCCAGCCACCAGACACGGAATTGGTTGCATATAGTGTGGTTGTAGATCGGTAAGAAAGACTGCAAAGAGAACGAGAGAAGCGCCAGAGATAGAAAAATAGTCCTAAAATAAATATTGACGATGGTAATTTTGTCTTTATAATTTCATGCTAACTTAGAATTCATTTGTAAATTTTATCAAAATTGATATAATTTGTCTAAAGCTTACTCAATTCCACTAGAATTTATTTCTAAATGAATTTTACACTTTTATTTTTAAATCAAATATGTGACAAGTTTATTTGTAATTGAATCCCATACTTTATTAGCAAAACAAATACAATAACCTATATAGAATTCCATAAAAAAAATGCTGAATTTATTTAAATAAAATGGGATGCTGGTGAACTAGCAAACCCAACTCATAATTACATATAATAAATATAAAAATATTATTATATAATAATTAGATTATCGATTTGAGTAGTACAAAAAAATTTTAAACTCCCGCTACCCTAACTCAATTCATTTTCTAAAGATTCAAAACTAATCCAACTCATGCTCACATTACTGCATATGAACACGATCCAAGATCTCATTAAAAAAAAAAAACGATCCAATATAAAACTATAAGGGCATGTTTGGGTAACAGTTTTCAGTTTTCAGTGAAAATGAAAACTAAAAAACAGTTTTCTAATATTTTTCGAAGAAAATACATTTGGATAACTGTAACTCGAAAACTGTTTCCAAAACAGAAAACAATGAAATGTTGTTTGGATAATCTTATTTTGAAAACTGTTTTAAAAATAGAAAACTGTTTGGATTACATCTTCTTGTAATTGTTTTCATTTTTCAATTTATTTTTAAAATGTAAGTACTTTTTATATATCATGGATTAAACATAATAATCTTCTCCCTGACCATGTCGTGTTTTTTATATATCATGGATCAAACATCATATCTACTGATAAAGTCGGCCCAGCTGTACAAGATCAATTTATTTACGGATCAAAAACTAGCTTATCATATTCGTTTGCTTTTAGAAAACAAATATTACGATGATAAAGACCCAAATAGAACGATGGCTTACATAAACGGAAAAGGAAAAATAGCCAAAATAAAATATAGAACATTTCATGATAAAAGAAGAGCACACGAATTGCTCCATTAACAAGTACTCAGTAGCCTCCAAAAAAGTAACTACATAAAAGAAACTATCTATAACCTTGAATAAATATAACTATATAAATTCAGAAAAAATATTTGCCAACACACCTGTTGGAAAATTCAAATTTTGATTCATTTCTAAAAACGAAAAATTGAGAAATTAAATGGAAATTAAAGAAGTTAATAACATCATAACATATTGTCCAAAAAACAGCAGACCATGAATATTATTCTTACTCTAAATGTTGCTAGAGAGAATATCCGTGAATGAAATTGATGAAAGGCCCAAATTGCATGGGTAAAGAAAATACTAAAACCTAAAAGTATTAACAGTAAAAGAATTACCAGACACTTCAATAGACGTTTGGTAGACTTGCAACTACTATACTGACAAAAGTAGAATCTAATCCTGAAACAACCAAAGAGTCACATAATCAGACTTAGCACAGTACGAGTAAAATCGAACTTCATATAGAAAATTAATTTAAAAACACTCAAATGGGCTGAAAACGCACTAAGTTTCACGAGAAGTTCAAAGTCAATCGATTTAAAACCATGAATGGTTGCTTTAATTTTATCTGTAATAGCTGATAACCCAAAACTAATAAGAGATAACAGCAATTACCATATGCAGAGAAGATTGAACCCTAGGTTTCAAATAACTAGAAAGGAGTCTGGGATGCTACCCTTGCTTTTAATACCAACTGGGTCGCTGGGTTTTACAACTGGAACTGGCTATGGCTCTCCAATCGGATGACTTTTTCGAGAGTGATTGATGGAGATGATAATGGGTGGGTTTTGAGGCTGCACGAGAGTGAAGGTTATGTGTTGAGTGTGTGAGAGAGTTTTGTTCAGATTGCAAGAGAAAGAGATAACAAGGAGAGCAGATAGCAAAAAGGTGATGTTCGATCGAGAAAAGAGAGCAGAGAGCAAAGAGTCGTGATTTTGGGGTGAAAAATGAAAATGAAAACGAAAACACCTTTTTGGAGTTTTCTAAAATCAGTTTATGAAAATTCAATGAGATTCCCTAATTTAAATCCAGAATTTGCCACTAACTGAATGCTATCTGTCTCAGGAAACCCCCACCCCCACCCCCCCCCCCCCCCCCCCGCGAAAGATTTCACTCTTTGCAAGATTAATTTTAAGGCCATATGTGCTGTAAAACTGAGGAAGAGTATTTTTTGATTCCTTGAATAGAAGATAGAGAACCATCTATGAATATCATAAGATCATCTGCAAAACGTAAGTGAGTTAACGCAATCTCCTTTCATTTTGGAAGGAAATTCTAAATGCAATAATTCATCTTTTCATAGTCTGTAAACTGAACACCAAAAGCTCCGCAAAATCCATGTATGGTAACAAAGATTAGAACGTTTGCTAGAAGCTTTCATGTTCAATTCAATGACTCCATCCATTTATTAGGAGTCTTGCTCAATTGAAAGAAGAATGGTAATGCAAACCAAGGGAACAATTACTTAAATATCCATCACTGACATTGCATGAGTGCAAACAAAGCTTAGGAAACATAACAGTTTAATGAAGAATAAAACATATAATACTCTAAGCCCATAGTGTACAGAATACCAATCTGATAATCTCTAACACCACAACAATTGAATTAATATATAGACCCATAAATCTACAACCATCTAGCTTAAAAGGGTAATTGTACATAAAAATCAAAAAGAAAATCGAAATCAGGGTATTAATATTTTATCATAAGAGTTAGATGAAAAGAAACCATAATGAATTACTAATTAAAAAATAAAAGAATTGGATCCTTATAGTCTCTCAAACCCCAAAAAGCAGACGATGACATGCAGCAAAGCCAAAAAAAATAATCTAATATAAACAGAAAGATTGCACCTTTTAGCATAAAATCTCAACTTTACCTAGATTTCTATCTGAATTAAATAATCAGGAAACTGTAAATATTAAACTGTGAAGTGAACAATATCAACACCCAAAACCAAAAAAGAAAGAAAAGAGATGGAGAGACTAACACCAAGAATGCTTCACAGCCCACATGACAGCATTAAGACTGCAGTTAATTTTAGAATTTAATTTCAGATAAAATGATTAAATTAAAAGTCAATGCACATTAAAGAATAGCATAATAGTTCAAGCAAGCAATTCGAATGTTAGATTCAATTCAATAAACACCCAAGAAGCTCGAGGCAGAAAAAATCACAATCTACGCTAAATCTACTAATCAAGAACCCCCTAGCCTATATCTAACGAAATGAGGAGTTAACTCCAAACAACTCAAGATCTATAAACTAAAATAAAATCAAGCGAATCCAGATCATACACTATATATAATAATGGGAAATAATAGAAGATTAAAGTAAGAATCTTACGGTGCGGCACAAAGATCATCAGAACACGATTGTGGAAATTTTTCTATGAAGAGCACTATGTCACGAGAAGAATACGATGCTTACCAGAGCCTGGTCAGTGCCTTAAAAGTAGAAGCGAACTGAAAACGATGTCGTTTGGAAGGAGCTAAAGCGAAAAAACAAAGAAAACCCACAACGTGACGGTGGTGAGGTGAGCGGTCAAGGATGATGGCGGTGAGAGATAGGAGAGGAGGATAAGGATGACGGCCGTGAGAGAGAGGGGGAAGAAGAGACGCAAACGAGAGAAGCAGTGAACCAGATAAACGGAGATGCGAACGAGAGAGAGGGCAGAGAGACGCGATCGAGAGAAGAGAGCAGAGAGCAGAAAGTCTTGATTTTGGGCTGAAATCAAAAAATGAAAACCGAAAACTTTGTTTTGGAGTTTTTTAAAATTAGTGTTTGAAAACTGAATTTTAAAAAGACTGTTTTTCAAAACTGTTGACCAAACATATTACTTTGGGTTTGAAAAGAGTTTTTGGGTTTTGAAAATAAGGGTTTCTGGAAACCCAATCGAAACATAGCCTAAGGCTTTTCGTTCTTCGTTGCTCCTGCCCTCGCCACACAAATTGGACACATAGCTTACAAAAAAAAACCAATTTGCAAAACTGAGAAGTGAGAACCAAGAATTGAAATGTACCATCTTAGACACAAGACTATGCTCTCCTCAACTCTAATAAGGTGCTCGTTTTTTTCTCCTCATTTGTGCAAAATCAACACCTTTTCTTTTTCGTCTTCATCTATTAAGTACACGCCATGGTCTGGTCTCGAAAACTGGAGAGAGAGCTCGCTCAATGAGAACCGGTTTTGGGGACTCACTGGCCCTGAACCTTTGCTACGGTCACCACCCTCCCCTATTGACTCCGATAACTGTCCAATTTCGTCAGCTTCCTCTCTTGCAGAGCTTGGTGCTGTGGTTCTCTCCACCAGTGACCCTCTCACGAAATCAAAGCTTTCCCATTTGGCTTTCTCAAGGTGGCGCGACGAGAATTTGCCTATTGGGGTCTGTGACCCGCCTTCTCGACCCGCCCGCCCTCCTAAACCCCAATTGGTTCGTTTACTCTTATTCTCTAGAAGATATGATTTATTTTTGTTTATTTTAAATAACTTCGAATTTGTTGGCTTTGTTGTTTCATGGGTTCTAAGAAATAAGCGAAACCACTAATTGTTTGTTTTCGATATTATTTCTGTGCAATTGCAATTTAATGAGTTTGTTATTATTTATTTGGAGGGTTATAGATGCAATTTCTCATGCATCCTTCTCTGGGTATTGCAATATGCTTCTTGTCTTTGTAACTTCGTGTGCTTGTTTAGTACATTTGATTAAGAAAAGGATGGAATAGAAAGGGAGAAAGGATGATTCTTATGTTATGTTTTGAAATATAAGATTAGATGAAAATTATCTCATTTTATGATTATCTTCATGTCAACCTTTTCTTCATCAGGTCTACCAAACGTGCATCATACATGCTTTTTTTAGTGGCAATTCTCGTCCCTTACCATTCTCAAAGTTAAACGATGAGTTTGTTGTTGGGATAAAACTTAACTTCTTTCCCCAGCCCATTCTGGTGGGATTTGTTTGTTGAGACCATATAGGGTCTACAATGGGACCTTGTATGGCCTTGAAAATGTGAATTTTGCTCTCAAATTGATGATCGGTAGTTATGTTAGTGGGATATTATAACCATAGTCTATGACCATAATATATATAGGTGTTGCTCTCCACTGTTAGTTACAAATTGTGATTGCAGACTTTTGAAATTGAAGGTTCTGAGTAACTTTGAGATGCAAACATTGCTCATTCGTGGACTATTAGAACTAAGATGTCATGGCCTTTATTAGAATAAGAGAATTGTTGAGAATTCTATATTATTAATAAATGATTTGAATACAATTCAACAGTCCTATAATATCAAACCTAATAAGACCAAGAGACATAACTAGATAAGATAAATATAAAATAGATAAGGTTTAGGAAACCTACTAGGACGCATAATAGGAAACTTAATTAGGACTCTCAACACCCCCTCGAGTTGTAGTATAAATGTCATATGCACCCAACTTGGTACAAATAGATCTAACTCGCGAACCATCGAACAATTTAGTGAATAAATCTCCTAATTGATATGCTGACTATTGGTGGTATCTCCTGTAGCTCTGATACTGCCGTTGGGAAACCACCTCAATGATGCCCAGGTGATGGTCTTCCAAACACCCAAGTCTAAAATGACTTGTAAAGAAAAAAAACAACACACGAAGTAAGAAAGAAAGACACAACAATTTGTTATCGAGGTTCGGCAATAGCCTACGTCACCGTGAGTTCCTTTGAACTCTCTGCACTAAATCAATGAGTTCTTACAATCCAGCAACACTTCTCCAAGAATCCACAAGTTCTTGAAGGAACAAAGAAGAGAACAAGAAAGTGATAAGGTCTTGAGTTACCCTGGAACTTTCCCCCTTGGAAATTCCACTTACAAGTCCCTTGAATCCTATACTAATCTCTTTCTTTACAACCAGCCTTTCTAATGAGTCCCTCTTGGATGTTTATATCTTTGCACTCTCACACAATTCTCTAATTCATATGTTCTGTCATACACACACTTGTGTTTCTATCACATTGTTGTTCACAAGTTATGTCACAATGAAGCTAGGTGACCCTTTATATAGTGCACCAACTTCTTGTCCAATCTTGAGGGTCAATATCCACCCTTAGATCTAGAAGACTAATCATCCATAGCCCTTCATCAATCCTAAGTAAAGCTGTGCGTTTTAACCTTGCTCACACACTAACTTAAAAGGCTGAAATTCCTTGTCTCAGTGCGCCTGGCACCGCGGCCCAGAACAAGGCAAGTCGCGGCCTGAGCCAGGGCACACATCTACCATCTTCTGGGTGCCGCGGCCTGGGGGAGGCTGAGCCGCGGCGCACACCTCCTCCAGCACTTCTCCATGCTGGGCGTTGCGGCCTGGGAAGAGCTGGGCCACGACGCACACTGGTGTGCACACATGCTGAACTTCATTCTTCACTTTGTTTAATCCTTGGACAAAACTCTAACACTGACTTCACATGTTTGGTACTGATCACATTTTGCACAAGTTTTTCTCGAATAACATGACAATAAACTTCAATATCTTCGTTCTCTCATGAAACACGAGATTATTTACAATATGAATAATTGTTTAATTGTCACACATCAAACTTATAGGACTTGACTGCTTAATCCTAAGTTCTGCTAATAATTGTTTAGCCAAACTAACTCACAAGTAGGATGCATCATTGCTCTGCAGTCAGATTCAACACTCGATCTAGCAAACACAGTTTGCTTCTTACTCTTCCACGACACCAGATTATCTCCGACAAACACACAATATCTACTAGTAGACCTTCTATCAGATGGAGAGCCTGTCCAATTTGCATCAGTATAACCTTTAATTTGTGTATGACCATGATTTTGATAAAGTAAACCACGATCAGGAGCACTCTTTAGATATCTCAAAATACGAATAACAACATATCAATGACTAGCCCGTGGAGCATCTAGAAACTACTAACTACACTTGATGCAAACGAAATATATGGTCTAATAACAGTCAAATAATTCAATTTCCCAACCAATTGTCTATAATTTCCTGAATCAAACAATAATTCACCTTGATCAATTATAATTTTTGTATTGGGATCCATAAGATTATCTATTGGCTTACACCCAACATTCCTATATCACTTAACAAATAAAAAACATATTTACGTTAAGATAAAGAAATACTATGACGAGATCTAGCAACTTCAATACCCATAAAATATCTCAATTTTCCTTGATCCTTTATCTCCTAGGAACTGTTTTAGTTTTAGAATTCCCTCATTGTGGTCTTCTGTGATCACAATATCATTCACATACACAATTAACAATATCTTACCCGCCCGACTATGTTTATAAAAGACAAAATGATCTAAACCGCATCTATTGAGACCAAAATCAATCACTACTTCACTAAACTTGCTAAACCATGCTCGAGGAGATTGTTTCAAACCATATAGGGAATTCTTCAACTGACGGACTAACCCAAACTACCATGAGCAACAATCCAAGAGGTTGCTCCATGTAAACAACCCCCCCCCCCCCCACCAATTATCTTTCGCTTCTTTAGTTCTTGAACAAGAACATAATTAGGGAGAAAGGTAACATAACAATTTAGATGTTTTGTAACCTGACTAACATATAGCAAATTATATTGAGAAAAAGGAACATAAAGTCCAAATGATAAAGAAACAAAAGAACTAGGATGCACAATGCCAATACCATTAGCAATGGTTTTAGATCCATCATCAAGAGTAACATCAGGTAAGGATGATGACTTAAGAAAAAGTAGAATACTTTTGTAGATAAGAAAATAATTCACCTTGATCAATTATAAGTTTTGTGTTAGGATTCATAGGATTATCTATAGACTTTACACCCAATATTCCTGCATCACTTAACAAATCAAAAACATATTTACGCTGAGATAAAGAAATACCATTACGAGATCTAGTAGCTTCAATACCCCGAAAATATCTCAGTTGTCTTGGATCTTTTGTCTGAAACTTAGTACCTAAGAACCGTTTTAGTTTTAGAATTCTTTTTTTGTCATCTCCTGTGATCACAATATCATCCACAAACACAATCAACAATATTCTACTCGCTTGACTATGTTTGTAAAAGTAAGAATGATCTACACCACATCTACTAAGACCAAAATCAATCACTATTTCACTGAACTTGCTAAACCATGCGCGAGGAGATTGGTTCAAACCATATAGGGACTTCTTCAACCAAGACTCCCCTGAGCAACAAAATTTAGGATGATCTCCATGTAAACCTCCTCTTGTAGAGAACCATTGAGGAAAGTATTCTTGACATCTAACTGATGTAGTGGTCAATTAAACATAGCTGCCAAAGAGACAAAAACACGAATATATGTAATCTTAGCCACAGGTAAAAACGTTTAAGCATAATCAATACCATAAACCTGTGTATATCCTTTGGCTACCAGATGAGCTTTCAATTTGTCAATTGTACCATTAGGATGAACTTTTACAATATAAACCCAACGACATCCAACAACAGATTTCCCAAATGGGGGAGGAACCAAGTCCCATGTATCATTATTACTCAAGGCATGCATTTCTTCGTCTATGGCTGCTTTCCACTTAGAATGAGACAAAGCTTTTGTAAGAGATTTAGGAAAGAGATAGTAGTGATTGAAGTCACAAATGAAGCGTATGAAGGAGATAAATGATCATAAGACACAAAATTAGCAGTAGGATGACCAGTGTACAAACACTTACCCTTTCGAAGAACAATGGGAAGATCATCCTCGTATGAGGTAGTTAAAGATGGATTCCGATATGTTAACGAGTAAGTAATTGGTGGAGCAACCGAGACCAGAGGTTTTGAACGACAAGTGTAAACTTGTAGTGGAGATACCGACCTAGAGGAATTGACAAAGGGGAAACCATAGTAGAAGAATTTGACCGTGTAACGGGCATTGGAATGGGTAATGGAAACGGAAAAGAGTCAGCCAGATATAGAGTGAGACTCATAACAAAATGGGCAGTCCTGAAGAATGGAACATCAGTACAAACAAAATACATTTTTAACGACGGACTATTATACCAATAACCCTTTTGTGTGCGAGAATAACCCAAGAAAATACATTTAATGGAGTGAGTGTCAAGTTTGTCAACGTCTGGACTAAGCTGATGAACTAAACAAACGGACCCAAAAATGCGAAAAGACAAATGAAAAGGTGTATCGTTAGGAAATAACACAGAGTGCTGGGATTTGCCATGAAGAACGGAGGACGGCGTACGATTAATCAAGTAACAGGAAGTAAGAATTGCATCACTCCAAAACAATTTAGGAATATGCATACAAAATAAAAGAATACGAGCAACATCTAAAAGATGACGATTTCTCCGCTTCGTAACCCCATTTTGTTGAGATGTATGGGAGTAAGATGACCGATAGATGATGCCAGAATTAGTCATGAAAATAGTAAAAAGATCAGAAAAAATACTCATGAGCATTATCACTACGAAGGGTTTGGACAGATGAACTAAATTGGGTTTTCATCTTAGCACAAATTGCACAAAAAAATAGAAAATAACTCAGAACGGTCTTTCATTAATTAAAGCTAGGTGAGTCTGGAATAATCATCCAGAAAAGTAACAAAATACTGAAAGCCAAGTGTAAAAGACACACAACTCAGACCCCAAATATTAGAATGTACTAACATAAAAGGACTAGACACACGATTATTAATACGGGAAGCAAAGGACACACGATGTTCCTTACCCAATTGACACAACTCACACTCCAAAGATGAAACATGGCTCAAAGCTGGGACTAACTTCTTCAGTTTCTCCAAAGATGGATGACCAAGACGATAGTGAAGCTGGAAATGAGACACATTAATTGAATAGACAATAGGTGATGGGACAAGATCAAAATAATAAAGACCGTTGGATTCATTCCCTCCACCAATTATCTTTCGCGTCTTCAGATCCCAAATAAGAACAAAATTAGGGAGAAAGGTAACAGAACAATTTATATCTTTTGTAAACTGACTAGCATGTAGCAGTTATACTGAGAAAAAAGAACATAAAGTACAGATGATAAAGATACAAAAGAACTAGGATGCACAGTGCCAATAACACTAGCGGTGGTTTTGGATCCGTCGGCAAAGAGTAACATCAAGTAAGGATGATGACTGAGAAAAAGTAGAAAAAACATAAGTGATATCTGACAAATGATCAGTGGCTGCAGAATCAAGAATCCAAGGTTTAGATGAAGAACTAGAGGGTAAACAAGAAATTGGTGTACCTTTTTGGATCTAAAGAGTAGTCATGGAAGATGCATGGTGAGCTGCCTTATACTGTAAGAACTCATCATACTCAGCTTTGGAAACCATTAGAGAAGTTGAAGACACAGGATCACATTCAACTGGATAAGAAGTCACAACATTAGCAACTAGGGGATGACAAACCAAGCGCCAACATGTCTGAGTATGCCTATAATGGTGACAATGAGTACATTGATGAACCGAACCCTGACCATCACCACCACGATCAATAGATATACAACTGCCACCAATTTCATGGCCACCTCTGCCATTACGACAACAAAGATTACTAAATTCACGTCCTCTACTACTACTAACATCAGCTCGACCGCCTTGCCAAGCCTGAGTAACCAAAGCAGATTTGTCTGAAACCATAGGAATGACCATTTTTTTTGCCCTTTTTTTATAAAAAAATTTGGTGTTATTTTTGCTTGTTTTTTTTAAACCTTGGAGATTTAGGTGGGGTCGCGCATCCAGATTTATTGGAAGCTACAACGGGAGTCGCATTGGGAAAATTTGTTTTTTTTTTCGTTGTTTTAAAGGAGAAGAGAAAAAAAATTATTTAGGGTCCCAAAAGATATATTGCTCTGATACCATGTTAGAATCAGAGAATTAAAGAGAATTCTGTATTGGTTGATGATTTGAATACAATTCAACAATCTTATATATAGACTTATGAATATCAAACCTAATAGGATTAAGAGACATAACTATTTAAGATAGACATAAAATAGATAAGATTTAGGAAATCTACTAGGACATATAATAGGAAATCTAATTAAAACTCTCAACAACCTTATGTCTGTAACTAAGTGGCCAGGTTGAAAGGTTTGATGGTTTGGGACGTGGGTATTCCTTTTTTTTCTTTTTGTTATTTGACGACAGATATTCTTGTGGGCACTTGTCTTGTGGGCACTTGTACCTTCAACTTTAAGTATGTAGGAGTGTTTTTTTTTCATTAAATGATCTATTTTGCAGAACTTATATATTAATTTCTCTTGTTGGCTAAGTTCATTTATGCTTAATATTGTTTAAATTTAGGTTTCCCCCAAGGAAATTCCAGCTCCCAAAAACTCAGGCCTGCCTCTTAATGCTTATATGCTTCATAATCTTGCTCATGTGGAGTTAAATGCAATTGATTTGGCATGGGATACGGTAGTTCGGTTTTCTCCCTTCTGTGAGATTCTTGGGGAGGGGTTCTATGCTGACTTTGCTCATGTTGCTGACGATGAGAGTCGGCATTTTGCATGGTGTTCACAGCGACTTGCTGAGCTTGGTTTCAAGTGAGGAAAGCTGTTACTTTGTGTAATATAATTCTTATTTTTATCATTTTATATTATACTTACTTGCAATTACTTATTCTTAATTTAGATATGGAGATATGCCTGCTCATAATTTGCTTTGGAGGGAGTGTGAGAAATCATCTGACAATGTTGCTGCACGTTTGGTAGTTATCCCGCTAGTACAGGTAATCTATGACTCTAGGGTATACATTCCAGAATCCTCTGATGTCAGACTAGCATATCATGAATCTCCATCATTTGATGCATGATAATATCTATTGTCGTTTACAAAGAAAAGGACAAAATAAGGTAAATCTTTTTTTTTTTTCAAAAAAAAGAAATCAAGAAAATCTTTTACTTTGATGATGTGAATGTAATGTCTATCCTGCCCATTCTCTTCACATGGTCATATATCGTGGTCTTACTTCAAATATTCAATTTTGTTTAGAAGCTTTGCTTTACTTGTAAAAGTGATAATCAAGAACCTTTATCATTATTTTTTCTCAATATTTGTTGAACCTATAGATTATACTAATTCCTGGGTTAGAAAATTTAAATGTAAAATTTTGGCAAGGAGACGATCTGTAGTATTGAGGGTGAAATAAGGAAGTTTCTTGCCTTGAGGACCTAAAATAACTTTTTTCGTGCAGAAAAAAGAAAATGAAATTGGAAAGACCTTGTATCACTTTTACTGAATGTGGGTTACTGTTTTTTCTGTGATGTTTTTGTCTTAGGTGATGTACTTTTCCATTTTAGTTAATTTTTTTCCATTTAATTCCCCAAGAATTTTATCTCAATCTCAATGTACCTCTGGACTTCCTTTCACAAAAAAAAATGTACCTCTTGACTTTTCCTTTTAATTGAATCAGTCTCCCCCTTGTGTTATGTCTGTGTAAAAGACTTTTCTACTCTCAACATAGTGTCAAATTTTCTTATTACACCAAACGTCAAAAAGGAAAGAGAATTCAAGAACAAAATCACTTGAGATGCATCAACGAAATAAAAATAAAATCCAACCAAACTTAAATATGCTTATATAAGTCAAAATTAAAAATGTTTCACTCTAAGTTTGGACTTCCTTTTCCTTTTTACTATAGATATCAACTAAAAGCTAAAAACGTTTGGAAGAAGATTTAATTGCGTCAGAAAAGATACTTAGGCTATGATTGGTGGAGAGGGAAAGTGGGAGGAAGGAAGAGGGAGAGGAAAGAAAAGTGAGTGAAGTGCACATTTCTGTCATTTGGTAGGAAAGGAAAGTGAGGAAAGAAAAGTGGGAGGATTGATGTTTTCTTTCCACTTGTACAAATCACATTCTTTCCAAATTAGTAGGATTGGAGAGTGGAAGCTAAAATAAGCTCTTTTTTTTTGTCTTTTTCTTATTTCTTTTCACTTTTCCATCCTTTCTACCAAACACGTGATGGGGAGATCATTAATTTTCTTCTTCAATTTTTTCCTTATTCTCTCTCTTCTTTATTCTTTCTTCAAACTTTTTGTTTCCTCCCATATTTATGTCCTACCAATCATAGCCTTAAATGTATGAAGATTTTAGATGAAATTCGTCGCAAAAGCAAAGACAAATTGGACTAGTTTTGCATCAAAAGACCACACCATATATCCAAAATCATTTTTGAGAAAATAAAAATTAATTAATGGAGGAAGTGCAAGTTAGAGCTTATGAATGTAAAGCATATTTTTGAATAATTTGGGTGAAAATTGCAAGATCCAGAACAAAGAATTCGTGGAGGCATTGCAAGTTGGGGTTGATGTGACGATATGTGCTCAATCTGGTTGATAACTACTCTTCTTACGTTGTTGCAGAGAATATAATGGTGACCACAAAGCACAGTGAATGATGAGCATGCATCTTGGAATATCTAGATGGTCGTTCACTACCACATTTATCTTTGGGTTGAGAAAACAATTAAGAGGGAGATTATTGATAATGAAAACAATTAGCCCTTCTTTGATTTGGCCTTTTTCTCCTCGTAACATCCTCAAAGTCTCCTCCCTCTTTGTTCTTGAAGGTCCATAGTCATTCATCTTTTTTGAAATTTATATTATGAAAGATTTTTTGTAAATAATAATCAATATCTATTTTTAATTAATTATATTTGAAGAAAAAAGTCAAGGTTAGAATGTTATAATGAAGGTTGGATATGTAACTTTCTAGATTCCATTAATTAATTGGAAGATTACAAATGGAGGGGGAAGCTTGACATATGGACATAGCCTAAGGGAGAATGAGGCAATTTCAGTTCAAAGGGCAGATTAAAATTGAGTGAAAGTCCAGGGGTTAAATGATCAAATCCCTTTAAGTTACCTAGAGAATATGGATTTTTTTTCCCAAATGCATCCTTGTAATTGGCCTGTAATCTCAAATTGCTCCTTGGATTTTTAATTGTGACAATCAACACCTGACACTTTGACATAATGTCTAATAGGTGTTTTTAGTCAATTTTCCTGTTGATTATTAACGGCTAGAGCCGTATGTGAGGCTCGTGTAACACATAAGTGCGTCTTAAAGGAACTTAACACATTTTAACAAAAAAATGACACTTTACACGTGGATGACCTTGACTTGTTACATGTCATCATGCCCAAATAATATCTTATTCTCTTTCTAAATTTTAGCTTCTCAATTTCATTACCACTCAAGAATTTCTTTTCACTAAACAAAAAAGAAGAGAAACTCGAGATTTAAAAAGAAAAACTTTTTGATCTTAGATTCTTAAAAGGCATGATATGAAGTTGGTATGATGGGTTCTCTTCTCTGCTGCTTGACAGCATTGCCACTTTTTCTCAGTAAGGTAGGCTTAGCACTGTATCTTTGGGAGCTTGACTCAAGCCTTCTCAATGAGGTTGGACGAGTAGAAGTTTGATGTTTGTGGCGGTTGTTCACGTTGAAGCGAGGGTGGTGGTGTGGTGGGCTAGAAAATATCTCTTCCTCTACTTTGCACTGCTTCTTCTTTGGTTTTGAGAGAGAGATAGAGATTCATAGGACCTTTTTCCTCCTTTTTTCGGAAAAGATATCAGAAAAATATGTTTTATGGTGTTCTCTTTCAAGATTGGATCTCTCAAAGGGTATGTAAAGACAGAAAATAGTTTTCCACTTTTTCTGCTTCTGTCACTCTTTTGCCTTTTACTGCAATTATTCCCAACTCCCACTTTCCTCTATACTTTGTATTGAATCTTGGAAATCCTATTGTTTTGGGAACAAACCCTAGAAAATTCAGACCTCCCCATCCAATTCAAATGACCATGTCTAGGAACTTAAATATCTTCTAGAGACCTAGTATTCTCCGGCAATGATAAATGTTATATTTCATTGGTTGGAAATGGAGGAAGAACTCGGTTTTGGCATGACACTTGGTTTGGGTTAAAAGACCAATTTTCGGATATCTATGATATTGTGAGGGATACAGATAATGCTCGTGTATCCTTGACTAATGATGGACTTGCTTGGAATGTGCCCTCTACTCGTAATGTCCATGATTGGGAGGTAGAGATGGTTCAAAGTTTCTTGGAAACTTCATATAGTGCTAGGTTGGATGCGAATAGAGATGATGTGGCTAGATAAAGGTTTTGCGGTGAAATCTTTTTACAAGTTTCTTCTTGATAAGGCTCCCATGGAAGGTTCTCCTAATTTTCTTGGGAAAGCCATTTGGTGTTCTCTTGCCACCAAGAAATTAAGTTTTTTTTTTTTTTTTTTTTTGTTGGAGGCCTCTTAGAAGAAAATTCTTACTATTGGCAACTTACAAAGAATGGGGAAGGTGATTGTTAATAGATGTTATATTTGTAAATGATGCACCGAGTTCATGTTTCATCTTTTGGTGGAGTATTCTTTGGCTAGAAGCTTGTGGGAGATGATGTATAGGGTCTTGGGTGTTTTTTGGGTGGTTGTCAGCTCCGGGAAAGATGAAGTATGAGCTTGGAGTGGTTTGAGGGCTTCTAAAGAGATCAAGAAGGCTTACGCGTTGATTCCACTCTCTATTTTTTGAGTAATGTGGAATGAGGAAGCGTAGGGCTTTTGATGACATAGAGAGGCCTATTGAAGTTATTAGAGATAGATGGTTTGACACACTTAATTTTTGGTTTAAAGAGAATCTTTTTGTAAATGATATTGACCTTATAGATTTTGTGGATCTTCTCTCTTGTAATGCTTTGAGTTGCACCCTCTTGGTGCTTTTTATTACAATTTTACTTATAAAAAGAAAGTTATATTTCATTTCATGTGATGATTTAGATGCCCTATCTGGTGAATCTGAGCACTGTCTGGACGATTCATTGCATTAGTTGAATCACATTTAATGTTATCCTTGTTTCTATCTGATTTATTTTCTTTGCTTCCTCATATTAGTGGCAATAAAGTATTATATGCTTTTTAGAAGCTATTTGATATTGTCTCTTTGGGTATTAACGAGTTAGCCAATTCTCACATAACCAACTTGTTATAGGAAAGGCATTTGTTTGGATGTGGGGTGTCTATACTTCAATTCTTGCTTTTTAAATAGCATGATCTAAATTGTTGTTAATAAAATGGAATTGCTTTACGCAGCAACTAAAGCATCACACGTAGAACTAAAGGTTTTGAGTACTCGTTAGATAGCTTGTGAACAAGTTTGGTTAGAGCTCATTTATGTCGTTTGTTGAGCTAATGGAAAAGGTTCGAATGAACAACAATTTTAAACTCCTTATCAAAAAAAAAAAGATCGTTTGATGAATGAGTTCAGTCTGAATATAGTCAGCTCTGCTTATTTAGGCTCGTCAACAAACTCATTTATAGCTGGTTCTTGAGCTTTTTAACAACTCGTTTAGATGCTCACTTAAAGTTCGTATAGAGCACTTTTAGAGAGCTATATGCATTCTTTTTCAAGCCCCTTTTGCCTATATGGGTTTGCATTTTTTTCTTTCTACTTGGGTAATATGTTTAATGTAAGCATAATCTATTTATTACCTCACTTTGTGCACCTGTTTAGCCACAAATACAATTCACATCTAAAGGGTAATATATATTAAATTTTGAAGCCCATTAGGATTAGCCAGAAACAAAATTCTCCATTCTATAGCATCACAGTCTCTCTCTCTCTTCTATGTCTCTCTAGTGTACCACCACCCTCTCTCTCTTTCTCTCTACAATCACCTTACACTCTTTTCCACCAAGACTGCTTCCAGCAACATAACGATCATCAAGATCGAATAGACTAATGATGATAATGTTAGGATCATCAAGATCGAAGAGACGAAATTCCTTCGTCATCTCACACTAGTCTGTTTGTTATGTTATGCTTTTCTCTCCTTTTTGAATGTATGATTACATGATGTATGAAATTATGTTTTGTTTTATTATTTAAAATTTTCTGTTTGACTCTTTGCCTTTGGTTTGGTTCTGTTGAGCAAGCTGCACTTGATTAAAGAAAGAGAAGGTTCTAGAAGATGCACTTCTCAGTGACTTGGGTCTCTGTTTTTTTCTTTTGATAAATAGTGACTTGTGTCTTTGTTAGTGTTATGTTTTATTTTCATTTTTCATTTATTTGATTTTTTTGTTTCTCCTTTTTTTAGTAGTGTTAATTGGGTTGAGTTGAAGTCCTTTTTGGGTTCCACATTTCTTATCTCTACTTCAAGACTTTGCATTTTGTTTATGCTTTTATATGCTTGTTTCTTAAGGTGCTCTATTGACCTCAATTTCGAACTACTGACTGAGCTTGAACACGGCTTGTAAACAAGCTTGACCATGGTTTGTTGAAATAATCGAGCCAAGCCCGAGTTGTAGAAAGAACTATTGGAGCAGAGCTTGAACAGGTGTTCAAAGCTCGACGAGCTTGACTACGTATGAACCAAGCCAAGCCTGAACAGGGAACTCAGCTCGGCTTAGTTTTTTTACACCTTTGAGTAGAACAAGCTTGGGACAAGACAACTATACTATTGTACGTATGAACTTCTTAATCCTTTTATCACATAGAAAGTTTCGTGCTTCTGATGCTCTCTTCTCTAGTGACTTGAATGAAGGTAACTCATGCTGTGCACTGTGTTACGTATTGCTCACATCTAAATCCAGTTTAAAATTTGTTTGACACCTAAGGATGCTTCTAACCAAATTTTTCTTTGAATTTGACTAGAAGTAGATCAATATTTGGACGTCTATAGTTTTCTTGATGTGATCTTAAATTAATTTCTTTCAGAGTGATTGCTAAAGAAGCATGTATATACCACCTGCTTCAATTGTTTTAAGTTATTCCTTAAAGTGACTTCTAAACCTATCTTCAGGCTATTCGCTATTTGTATCTTTGTTATTAGAAATCATAAAAGTCTTTCTTCTCTGACTTAAAGAGGGGGAAAAAAGCATCAACAATGATTATGCTTTCACATGATTTTAAGTCAACCATGGGTTAGTCACCAATCTCTAAAACGGACTATGCACTGCACTTTATCTGCTGGGTTAAGAGAGGAGGGGGTGGGGCGCAGTTTCCAGAGGTTTATATTATCGTGTCAGTCTACCCTTGTGTTATTCCTGTTGAAGTGTAGGGGGGAGGGATTTCAAAGTGGCATTCTTTTTAATTGGATAGAGAAAGAGAATATCGTCAAGATTTTGTGATCCACTTCCGAACATATACCAATTCAGTGAGATTACCTCATCTTTCATTTTTCTTATTTAGATATAGTTGGTTGTGTATATCGTATATTTGTGAAGTATTTGGGTCTTTATAAGAAAAACTCTTTCTATGTCATGCTTATCTTTTACATAGCTGGTCCCAAGCCCAGATAGGAGGGTTGTGGTTGCTGATCCCAACTAGTTTGGGGTGTTGAGTAGGATCTTTATGACTGTATTTGTTGCCAAATTCTAGATGGAAGAAATTTGTTTACCACAGGAGTTATATATCTGGTTCGCAGTAAATTTTGTTTTCTATATTGCAGATGGCTCCTTCTTACTAGATTTAAATATTCATTATATTTGAATGTGACACTACCACAGTCCATCTTTTTGATCCTTGCTTTAGTCATAAAACATTTATCTTATGATTTGTTTGATTTTATTGTGCTCAATTTGCTTTGATATTCTCAAAGATGACTTAGTTTATTCTAAGCTGATAGGGTAATTTAATAGTTTTCATGTGTTATGGATGCAGGAGGCGAGAGGACTTGATGCTGGGCCACGCTTGGTACAAAAATTGATTGGCTTTGGGGATCAAAGGACTTCTAAAATTGTGGATAGGATTGCTGATGAGGAAGTTGCACATGTAGCTGTTGGTGTGTACTGGTTTGTCTCAGTATGTCAAAAAATGAATCGTGCCCCTTGCTCTACATTTAGAGGTTTAGTAACATTTCTGACTGACTTTAGTGCAAAGACTTCCTTGTTGGTTTGATATCAGTTCCACGCAAGTTGTGCATAATTTTTATGGACTTTCTTTTCGGTACCATGCAGACCTGCTTAAAGAGTATGATGTAGAGTTGAAAGGGCCCTTTAATTACTCAGCTCGAGATGATGCTGGCATTCCTCGAGACTGGTGAGATAGTTGAAAATATTTTGGTTTATTTTTACTGCAATCTAGGGAAATATTGGGTTGAAATATAGTAATTTGATTGGCAGTTTATTTTCCTTTACCCTATTTCCTTGATAACCGAGCAACAAGACTGAATTTTTTATTTGGAATCTGCGTGCATGAGACATGGATGCTTTTGACAACCTTATTTTATTGCAATCTAGGTATGACTATACAAATAAACAGGATGAAAAAGGGAAACAGGATAAGAACGAGCAGCTTGATGTGGTGAGTCATGTAGTGCGTTACACTTCTAACAAAAACTAAGTTGATAAGCCCTTTCCAGTGAAATATTTGATCTACACGTTCAAATTGCATGACAGGTTTATAATAGGCTTGCTTGCATCATCTCTATGGAGAGTGAGAACTCAAGTTCAGGAAGGGCCCCCAGATGATTCTTAACCAAGTGGTATGGAGCTGGTTTTCCTGTCTTGCGCTTCTTGTAATTTCCATGTTCAACCGTTCAGCACGGGCTTTGCATATGACTGAGCTAGCGGCAATAGAGGTAAAAGCCAGTAGCTGTCTTCCTGTATTTGTTGTTTGGGCGTTAATACGTTCTCTCTTCTTATTTTGTCTTCTGCAGCCTTTCTGGGAGTATTAGTGAACTGGCTGAATCTTGTTAGCTGTAGCTTCATCATCAGGGATTACTGTAACCTTGCAGTTATTACTGTAATCTTGTTATACATCTTCAGTGTATAGAAACATATGATTCTCTCTTCAATCATGCAAGTCATGAAGAATGTCGCGGATGATTGATTAAAGCTCGTTGCATATTAAAGGTGGTCTACTAGAAAAGCTGGATGCAGGATTTGGTAACATTAATTGCATTGTTAAAATAAAAAAGCTAAATTCCACTCAAATTTAATTTTCCATGCTACGAAGGCAGTGTTAACATAATTTGTTGAGGATCCAGTAAATGATTTTGGATGAATATCAGTGTCTAATGTTGTTGGTTTTTTGTCTAAGGTTTAAACATGGTTCAAACATGGTCAAGGTTTGAACAAGTCCAAAAATGGTTCAAGGATGGTTAAAATCCAAACCAAAGGTGGAGTATGACAGTTCAGCAAGTTATAAGGTTGCACACATGTATGTGCTTCAATTTTGAGCATGGGAAGGTCAGGCACACTGCTGTAGAAGTTTCTGCCCACAGGCAGGAGGTGTGCGCACAGCATCAGGAGGCTGCAGCATCAGGTCACGCCGCAGCACATAGCACCACACCAAAATGCACAGCATCACTTGAAGAGTGTTGAAGGGCTGAGATTAAAGGAAGAACATGATCAAAGGGTCAAGAATGATTCACAAGATTGTCCAAGAATTAAGAGGCTATAAAAAGGGTTTCCTAGCCTCATTTCAAGTGTGGAAAAAGGTGTGTGAGAGAACCACACAGGTTGTGACATTGTGAGATCATTGTAAACACAAGAGAGAATTGTGTGAGAGACATAAACACAAGAGGGACTCTTGTAGTGAGGCTGGTTGTAAAGAAGAGAGGTTAGTAGAGAATTGATAGAAAGCATTGTAATAGGTCTATCACTTTCTCGTTCTCTTCTTGGTTATTCAAGAACTTGGATTCTTGAAGGGGATTGCTGTAACTTTGTAAGAACCATTGAGATCGTGCAGAGAGTTCGGAAGAACTCACGGGGACGTAGGCACATTACCGAACCTCGACAACAAATTACTTGTCTTCTTTCTTTCTTTGATTTTCTGTTTTTGTGTTCGATTGCTGAAATTCTTTCTACAAGTCATTCAAGACTTGGGTGTTTGGAAGATCACCACCTGGGCATCTTGTCAAGGTGATTTCCAACAGTGGTATCAGAGCTTTGGTCAGTGGTATCAGAGCACAGCAGCTGGTTATCGGAACAAGAAGTAGAAGGTACGGAGCCAAGACTCCAAGAATCAAAGATCAACTTTTTGGGTGATTCAAGAACGGAGTTAAGATCTATATCTGATCGTGTTCTTGAGGTAAATCACGAACGGTGTTAAGATCAATATCTGATCGTGTTCTTGAGGGTGATTCAAGAACGGTGAAAAGATCAAGATCTGGTCGTGTTCTTGAGAGTGATTCAAGAACGGTTAAGATCCATCTTCGATCTGTGTTCTTGAGGTTGAAGAAAGTAGTTGTGGTTAGTGCACAAATCTGGGATCTTGTCCGCAAAAGATGGCTTCAAATTTCTGTGTGGAGAAGTCTGATGGAAAGGGGGACTTTGCCCTATGGAAGCGGAAGATCAAGGAGGTTCTTGTACAGCAAAAAGTGGACTTGGCAGTTGGAGAAGATGATGCTTTTCCAGCAAGTACCACGGAGGACCAGCAGACCGAGATGAAGAAGATGGCCTACAACACCATTTTCTTGCACATGTCGAATAATGTCACAAGGGAGTGCGGAGACTCGGAGGATCCGGCTGTCATATGGAAGAAACTAGATGAGTTGTTTCTTACCAAGACTCTCCCGAATAAGAGGTATCTTCATAAACGAATCTTTGCTTTTAAATTTGATCCTAAGAAAGAGTTGCAAGATAATCTTGATGCCAAAAAAAGGAGTGCATCAAGTGGTAAAGGGCTGTTCTTTAAAAGAAGGCCAACAACTTGGTATGGCAGCAACCATGGCTACTACCGGGACAGAGGTAGAGGAGAGAGCCATGGGAGAGTGCACAACAGCATGTATGGCTAGTACCGGGACAGAGGTAGAGGAGAGAGCCATAGAAGAGTGCACAACAGCATGCATGGCTACTACCGGGACAGAGGTAGAAGAGAAAGCCATGGGAGAATGCATTCCGAACTGAGATTTGGAGGGAAGAGCTGCTACTACTGCCATAAGGAGGGTCATGTCAAGAAAGATTGCAAGAAGATGACAAGGGATAGAAGAGGAAGCCATACCAAGAATGGAGAGGCTTCAGTTGCCAAAACAGAACAGCAAGATGATGATGTTCTTGTTGTGTGCTCAAGTGTGAGCAAGGGGCAAGAAGGCAGCGGGAAATGGATCTTGGATACCGAGTGCACTCATCATATGAGCCCTCACAAAGAATGGTTCAAGAATTTCAAGGAGATCAATGATGGAAGGGTCTTCTTGGGGAATGATAATTCTTGCCAAGTGAGAGGGATTGGAGACATCCAATTGAGGATGTTTGATGGAGTCACAAGGCTGCTGGAAAATGTGAGGTATGTTCCAGATTTGAAGAGGAACTTGATCTCATTGGGGCAGCTGGATTCCATGGGCTATACATGCAAGATAGAGGGAGGAAAGATCAAGGTGGCCAAGGGATCTTTGGTAGTGATCAAGGCAGCAAGAAACGATGGACTCTATGAGATGATCAGAGAAACATAAACCAATGATCAAGCAGCAAGCTTGATGGCTGAGCTGGACAAGGCAGTCCTTTGGCAC
Organism: Bretschneidera sinensis; assembly: GCA_023935145.1. NCBI lineage: Eukaryota > Viridiplantae > Streptophyta > Magnoliopsida > Brassicales > Akaniaceae > Bretschneidera > Bretschneidera sinensis. Next base: position 56,811,746 of record CM043697.1, on the reverse strand, counting down.
ACTCGCTTGGGACACATGAGCGAAAAGGGCCTGCAAGTGCTTAGCAAGGAAGGTCTACTTGGTGGTGACAAAGTAGAAGAACTGGATTTCTGTAAGAGCTGTGTTTTTGGGCAGCAACATTGGGTCAGCTTCAACACCGGAGTGCACAAGTCTAAGTGCATTCTTGACTACATTCATGCGGACCTTTGGGGACCAGCTAGGACACCAACACAGGGAGGTAACATTTACTTTCTGTCTTTAATTGATGATTATTCAAGAAAAGTGTGGGTTTATTTGGTGAAAAATAAATCAGATGCATTGAATAAGTTAGTGGTGTGGAAAGGGCTGGTTGAGACTCAAATGGGTAGAGTATTTAAGGGGATAAGAACCGATAATGGCTTAGAAATTTTTAACCAAGAACTTGATCAATTCTGTAGGTTAAATGGCATTCTAAGACATAGGACGGTTGTGGAAACTCCTCAGCAAAATTGAGTTGCTGAGTTATTGAATAAGACCCTTATGAAAAAAGTTAGGTGCATGCTAATAGGATCCGGGTTACCAAAATATTTTTGGGGAGAAGCTATAGCTACAGCTGCATATTTGATTAATAGATCACCCTCTAGGATTGTATACCATAAGACTCCCGAAGAGTTGTGGAGTGGAAAACCCCCTGAGTTGGACAACCTTAGGAATTTTGGGTGTGCTGCGTATGCACTCCAAAAGGAGGATAAGCTTAGCCCAGGATCTAGAAAATATGTGTTTCTAGGATATGGGGAAGGGGCTAAGGGGTACAGGTTGTGGTCCTTAGAAAAAGAAGGATTTAAACTCATAATAAGTAGGGATGTTGTTTTTAATAAATTGCTATTTCCCTACTTGGAGAATATTAACCCTGCAGGGGCTAGTGAGCAAACCAGTTTGGTTCTTGTGGAGCATAGCATCAAGGGAGATTCTGTTCAAGTAGAGCAGAAGAGGCAAGAGGGTTCGGACCAGGTAGAGCCCTTGGATGATTGCCAAGCTCAAGAAACTCAAGAAGAGGCTGAACAAGAAGAGGATGCTGCAGCAAGTCAGAAGGACTTTCAGCTCATAAGAGACCGGGAAAGAAGGCTGGTCGAACCACCTTCAAGATGTGGGTTTATGGATGCTGCGGATGCAGCAGCTCCTTGGAAAGAAGGAGGGATGGCTGAACCATAAACTTACACGGATGCCATGGAGTGTAAGGATTCGTCAAAGTGGCAGCTAGCTATGGAGGAAGAAATGGATTCTTTGAGGAAGAACAACTTTTGGGAATTGGTGAAAATTCCAAGAAAGCAGAAAGTTGTGGAATGTAAGTGCACTTACAAGGTCAAAGAAGGGTACCCTCCAAGAGATGAAGTCCGGAACAAGGCTAGGCTGGTGGCGAATGGGTTCACAAGAAGAGGAGATATAGGTTTCACAGAAACTTTCTCACCTGGACACAAGGTGGAGAAGATGGTGAGTATCCTCACCTATGTCATTGATGGGCTGTTAGTTTGGAACAGCAGGAAGAGGATGGAAAGGTTTACATCTCAACTCAGTGAGAAATTCGAGAGGAAGGATCTTAGCCTTGCACAAAAGACCCTTGGGATGAGGAGAATCATCCGGGAAAGGAAGAGAAACAGGTCAAGTGTTTCTTGGGCAATGGATGTTTTCAGCAAATGTGTGAGTAATCCCAGAAAAAAAAAAAAAAAAACATTGGCTTGGGATGAAGTGGTTGCTGAGGTACATGGAGGCTCAGTGGCAGCCAGTGGTAGCACTCATAACAACCAGGGCAGAATGCATAGCGGCTACGGAAGCCATAAAGGAGGCTATGGGGTGCAAAGGGTTGTTAGACGAGTGGGAGGTCCTAAAAGAGCAGGTGGCGGTATCTTTGGATAGCCAAAGTGCGGGGCACTTGTGGATGTATCTGGTGTTCCATGAGGGGACAGAGCATATGGATGTTCGGTATCATTACATTCTGGAAAATGGTACAGAAGGAAGCATTCATGTTGACAAGAAGACCACGGAGAAAAGTCCTGCAGATTTAGGCACCAAGTTTCTACCTCTAAATAAGTTCAATCATTGCCTTGAATTACTTAGGATTGGAGTCGGTTGATTGATGACTCAAGATGAGTTTGGATCCCGAAGGTCTCTGCACAAATGGTTCGGGTTTAAACGCTTAGACAAAGGTAGAGATTGTTGGTTTTTTGTCTAAGGTTTAAATATGGTTCAAACATGGTCAAGGTTTGAACAGGTCCAAACATGGTTCAAGGATGGTTAAAATCCAAACCAAAGGTGGAGTATGACAGTTCAGCAAGTTATAAGGTTGCACACATGTGTGTGCTTCAATTTTGAGCATGGGAAGGTCAGGCACACTGCTGTGGAAGTTTCTGCCCACAGGCAGGAGGTGTGCGCACAGCATCAGGAGGCTGCAGCATCAGGTCACGCCGCAGCACATAGCACCACACCAAAATGCACAGCATCACTTGAAGAGTGTTGAAGGGCTGAGATTAAAGGAAGAACATGATCAAAGGGTCAAGAATGATTCACAAGATTGTCCAAGAATTAAGAGGCTATAAAAAGGGTTTCCTAGCCTCATTTCAAGTGTGGAAAAAGGTGTGTGAGAGAACCACACAGGTTGTGACATTGTGAGATCATTGTAAACACAAGAGAGAATTGTGTGAGAGACATAAACACAAGAGAGACTCTTGTAGTGAGGCTGGTTGTAAAGAAGAGAGGTTAGTGGAGAATTGATAGAAAACATTGTAATAGGTCTATCACTTTCTCGTTCTCTTCTTGGTTCTTCAAGAACTTGGATTCTTGAAGAGGATTGCTGTAACTTTGTAAGAACCATTGAGATAGTGCAAAGAGTTCGGAGGAACTCACGGGGACGTAGGCACATTGCCGAACCTCGACAACAAATTACTTGTCTTCTTTCTTTCTTTGATTTTCTGTTCTTGTGTTCGATTGCTGAAATTCTTTCTGCAAGTCATTCAAGACTTGGGTGTTTGGAAGATCACCACCTGGGCATCTTGTCAAGGTGATTTCCAACAAATGTTTTATGAACAATCAATTTGAATTGCAAGACATATTCTCGCTGCTTTTCTGTTTATTGGAAGATAATTGGTCTACCAAGTGGGCTAACTCAGCAAAAATGCAATCCGGGCGGGGAATAAAAAGTGCTAAAGTATGAAACAGTGTTTTTAGAGGCAAAATGAAGTGTTTTAAAATTTTAATAAAATAATATTAAGTAATTAGAATAATAAAAAATAAAAATAAAATAAAATAATTTTAATTATTTATTTATTTTTATTAAATTTTAATACTTTATTAATTTTTTATAGTGTAATAATTATAATTTTATAAATATTAATATATAAATTATATGAAGTATAACTTATATTTTTATATTATTATAACTTGTAAATGATTAATTAAATAGTTTGTAATTATTATTAAATTAAATAACATGTATTATGTATTTATGAAGTATAATAATATCACGATAAAAATATTAATTTAATAATTAAAACATGACATTTATTAAGTTATTATTTCAAGTTTTTAATTTATTTTTTTAAAATTTTTAGTTTTTTAAAAAGTTTTACAGGACATACATTCCGAAACGTTTTTATTTCTCGTCTTTGAACACTCCCGAAACGAGCCTCAAGAATGTGCATCAAAACGCTGATAGGAAAGGGAGAAAGGGACTCGAGGCGTGAACATTTCCAAGGGACCCTTTCTACCATGTGCCACTGGTTTAGAAAATGCCCTTTCGAAAAAGAATCTATGTCCATTGATGGTATATTTGAAATTGCAACTTTACCCTTACGCAACAAATTTTGGGTTGGGATCTTAAATCATTTTCTTCATTAATACGTGCTCCATAATGAAATAGTCATCATATTTGATATTTGGCACCTTAAGTAATTTTGACCCCAAAAAGATAATGATGGAAAAGATTTGCAACGAAAATGACAGATATAAAAAAGCACCTGGTGTGCCAAAAAAATATATAAGAAAAAGCAAATTTTTTTATTTAGAAAAGAAGTAACTTTGCCTTTAAGCAACAGCTTAGAATTTTCGTAGTGATAAAAACACGTTGCCTTATTTTATCCATCCACGCATATATATAAAGCAAAAGTCAGATGACGTGTCTCTCTACCCTGTATTCTATTTTTGTCTGCCTTAAGACAGTTTAGATCTCAATAGTCATCTCTCATCAATAATACAAAAACTCAAATCAGAGCGAATATATCAGTGTATAGCACATAACACTGATAAATAATTAAGTACTTAACATTTACACAGAAGAGGAATAATTTCAACTTTGAACCAATTTGAAGCAAAGAAAGAATGTATTCAAGAAGGACAAGTAGATAGTGAGGAGACAATAGAAAACAATGTGTGACGGAGATTGCAGGCCATTAGGCTTTCTCTTGGGCCTCCCCTTTGCTTTTCTCTCTCTCCTAATCTCAATTGTCGGCCTGGTTGTTTGGATCGTCGGGTCAGTCCCTCTTCTCTCTCTACAATTCTTCAATGCATTTCGCTTTCTGGGCATCTTGTTTTCTTTTGATTTTTGGTAGCGTTCTTTGTTGATTTTATCTTCGTATATTTATCTGGATATCTAATAATTTTTTCTTTTTTACTTCTTCGGTTGTTTTTGTCACTTTTGACATAACAAGTGAGATGGGTATAAAAAATTCTTTTCAACTATTGGTCGTTTTGTGATTTTTGGCAGAGAATATCATCTGGGTATGGTGTAATCTTGGCATAATATTAATATGATTTGGGGGTTTGGATCTGATTGGTGTTTGCTAGCTTGGGCTGTTGATCTTAATTGGGATTGTGTTTGTGCAGGTTGTTGTTATCATGCGTATGTCCATGTTGTTTGTGCGTAACTGTATTAGTGGAGGTGGCCCTGGAGTTGATCAAGGCACCGATTCATGTTATGGAGTGGTTCACTTCTCAGATCCCTTGTTAACTTCGATTTGATTCTTGATTTCCACTTTGCTTTTTTGTTGGGTTTTAGTTCCTATTAGTGTTATTGGGGTCTGGTTTCAATCTCGTGTTGTTTTTATGGAGAAAATCTAAGAAAATTGAGGTTGTGAGCCTTGGGCTGGCATATCCAGAGTTTTCTTTTGGTTGATTTCTGCTTATTAGTGAATTCTCTGGATCATTACATATTGTATCTTATTTCTGATATTGTTTTCAATTTCTCTCTCTCTCTCGCACACGGACACACATATTTAAGATAATATTAGAAATAAAACTGAAAAAACTTTGGCATTCAACATAATATTAGAATTGAAACTGAAAAAGTTGGCTTGAAAAGGGCTTTGTGGTATTGCTTTGTTTTTGTTTGGTTAAGCTCAATGTAGTATATAAGCGAGTTTGAGCGAATAAAAAATGGAGTCCTACTCGAGCTGATTTACGGCCAGAAGTGGATTTATCCTTTAGCAAGCGATTAGAATTAAAAGTTGATTTTAACTTTTTTATTGGTGACGTGCTGCCTATGCTTGGTGACCTGCACTATTCGGCTCCGCAGTTTATATTGATCTGCTTCACGAGACTAGCAGTTGCAATGCGAACGCTTGTGTTTGGCATCCGCAAGTACGTACGCGATTGTCTGGGGCTGCGCAGATCCCGCTTCACAGACTAGTAGTGGTGCATGATGCTACTGCCTGTTGCCTGGTGCCGTGCGCCACTTGGCTGTGAAGAAGCATATTTGCTTTCTAGAGAAGCAATTGACCGCTACGCGGCGGTCAGCGGCGCGTGAGACGATAAAGAGTGCTTTTGTTGATGCAATTTGTTGATGAAATGAACAGCTGCCTCTTTTGTTGGTGCAATTTTCATGTCAACTTGTATCAGGGATTTTTCTCATCTCCATGATAGGGATGATGAACAGTTGAGGACTTGGTTATTGGATTGGTTGGCCCAATTTATAAGAAATCTCTTTTTTCAGTAATTATTTTTCTTGATCACTTGAAATAAATTGAAAATAAAATTGTCAAGTCTTTTTGTTTCAAACTTTCAAGTGTCTTGAAGAATATTTAATTCAAAATTAGACTTACTAAATACAATTATAAATAAGTATAAAATTATAATCTTAAGTCTAAATTATATAATCCAACACTTCAAAAAATTTATATAATTCAACCACAAATTTAGTTCAAATATATAATTAGATTCTTAAATCAAGTGGGATAATTGAATCCATGATGTGAACCAAACAATGAACACTAGCAATCCTGCTTCAATTCATGCTACGAGAGACCTTCGAACTTTCATTTATCCATGAACATATAATACGAATATGCATAATAATTAATTGCATAAATATTATGCTTTATGATTGTTTGATTTATTATCGATTAAGAGTGAACTATCACTAGTTTAAATTCAATGATGAATTTAAGTAGGTAAATGACCATGGTTTAATGTGAAAATTAATTCCTAAGCTTTGAATTTCTTGTAGATTATGAATTTATAATTATAATTACATTTTGAAATAAGAAATATCAAGTTTTGTCTTTGGGCTTTGAATTGGGCTTAAGTGATTTTGACCCTAATTATGAATTGCTTGGCATGTATCAAGTATGACAAAGATTTATAACCCTTTGGAGAGCTGTTTAAGTGAGCTCCACAATTGGATATTGATATATCTTCGATTTAATCTAAAAATAAAGCAAAATAAGATTTAAAAAAAAGGAAGACAAAGGGGAGAGAGAGGGAGAGCGTGGGAGTGACATGTCCTAAGCTATGTGACTCAC